>OX459221.1:0-15361 GCA_949775195.1 Diarsia dahlii | reverse complement strand
TTAATTAATTATTAAATAATAATAAAAATAAAATAATTATTATTCAAATAACAAATCTAAATAAATAAATTTTAAAATTATTTATCTGATAAACACTATAAAATATAGAATATTTTTTTAAAATTTTTATTATCCCAAACCCTCTATATAATTCTCTTCAACCTAAATCAACGTTTTTTAATAAATTTTGACCAAAATTTAAAAAATAATATCTTAAACCATAGGTTGATAAATTAGGTATAAATCATATAACTCTTAAAAAATTTCTTAAATTATAAGTTATAATAAATTTATTTATAGAATAAATTTTTATATTTCTGATCAAATACCCTATAAATCCCCCAATTAATCTAACATAAATTACTATTATTTTCAAATTAAATGGTAAATAAATTATATAAGGATAAGAAAAAATTACCCATCTTAAAAATCTACCTCTAATAATTCTTATAAATAATAAAACAAATATTCTTTTTAATATAACATAATCTTCATCATATAAATTATAAATTCTTATTAAATTATAATCATTTACTATTAAATATATAATTAAACGAAAAGTATAAAATATAGTTAATCCAGTAGAAAAATAATATAAAAAAAAAATTAATAAATTTAAATTTCTAAAACTAACTATTTCTAAAATTAAATCTTTTGAATAAAACCCAGCTAAAAAAGGAATTCCACATAAAGCTATATTAGAAATATTTATACATAAAGAAGTTAAAGGAATATAAAATCTAACCCCTCCTATAAAACGAATATCTTGTATATCATTTATTATATGAATAATAACCCCCGCACATATAAATAATAAAGCTTTAAATATAGCATGAGTTAATAAATGAAAAAAAGCTAAATCTGGTAAACCTATACTTAAAATTCTTATTATTAATCCTAATTGTCTTAAAGTTGATAAAGCAATAATTTTTTTTAAATCAAATTCATAATTGGCAGAAATTCCAGCCATAAATATAGTTAATCCAGATAATAATAATAATAACTTTAAAAAAAATATATCTAATAATAATAAATTAAAACGAATTAATAAATAAACTCCAGCTGTTACTAAAGTAGAAGAATGAACTAAAGCAGAAACAGGAGTTGGTGCAGCTATTGCTGCAGGTAATCATGATCTAAAAGGAATTTGAGCACTTTTAGTTATTGAAGCTAAAATAATCATTCTACCAATTATTTTTATTTCTAAATCATTATTTATAAACTCTAAATAAAAAATATAATTTCATCTACCATAATTTAATATTCAAGAAATAACTATAAGAATAAAAACATCCCCAATTCGATTTCTTAAAGCTGTTAATATACCTGCATTATAAGACTTTAAATTTTGATAATAAATAACTAAACAATAAGAAACTAACCCTAAGCCATCTCATCCTAATAAAATTCTAATAATATTAGGTCTAATAATTAATAATATTATAGAAAAAACAAATAATAATACTAAAATAATAAATCGCATTAAATTTAATTCTGATCTCATATATCTTTTTCTATAATAAATTACTACTGAAGAAATTAAAAAAACAAATATTATAAACAATAAAGATATTCAATCTAATAAAATAGATATTACAATAGATACTGAATTTAAAGAAATAATTTCTCACTCTAATAAAATAACTATATTATTTATAATAAAATATATTATAAAAAAAAAATTCAATATTCTTATTATAAATAAAAAAATAAATGAAATAAAACAAATTGAATATTTTATATTATTAATAATTTAAAATGAAATTTTTCATATTTTTGATACCACAAATCAATATTTTTATTAAATTATTTAAATAAAATCAAATTATTCTATAATCAATCTTTAAAACTAAAATATTTAAAGGTAATCAATGTAATATTAATATTAAATATTCTCGTGAAACACCCGTATAATAACTATAAATTCCTGAATAATATTTTCCATGTTGAACAAATGAATATAAATATAATCTATACCCAGCACTAAAAAATGAAATTAATATTAATATTAATATAGAAATTCAAGATCAACTTATTAAACTATTAATTAATCTAATTTCACCTATAAGATTTAATCTTGGAGGGGCAGCTATATTTGAAGATATTAATAAAAATCACCATAATCTCATAGAAGGTATAAAATTTATTATTCCTTTATTAATATATAATCTTCGTCTATGTAAACGCTCATATCTAATATTAGCTAAACAAAATATTCCAGAAGAACATAATCCATGCCCAATTATTAAAATATAGGATCCAACAAATCCCCAATAATTTATTACTATAATCCCTCTAATAACAATTCTTATATGAGCAACAGAAGAATAAGCAATTAATGATTTAATATCAACTTGACAAAAACACTTTAATCTAATATAAAAACCTCCAATTAATCTAATAACAATTCTAATATAATTTAATTTTAAATTAATTTCCTGTAAAAAAATTAATAATCGTAATAATCCATAACCTCCTAATTTTAATATAATTCCAGCTAAAATCATAGAACCTGATACAGGAGCTTCAACATGGGCCTTAGGTAATCACAAATGAACAAAATATATAGGTATTTTAACTAAAAAAGCTAAAATTATAGAAAAATACAATATATATATACTTAAATTAAGAAACTTTAAAAAATAAATTATTATACAATGAACTTCATTAAAAATATAAAAAATTCCCATTAATAAAGGTAAAGAAACAAATAAAGTATAAAATAATAAATATATACCAGCTTGAATTCGTTCAGGTTGATACCCTCAACCAATAATTAATATCAAGGTAGGAATTAATCTCCCCTCAAAAAATAAATAAAATATAAATATATTTATTGTTCTAAAAGTTAAATATAATATAATTAATAAAAAAACAACATTAAATAAAAAAAAATTAATATAAAAATTTATTTTATTTAAATTTTCTCTAGCTATAATTATTAAAATAGAAATTCAAATTCTTAATATAATTAACCCATAAGATATAATATCGCAAGATATTATATATCTTATATTACAAAATAAATTTAAACTTATACCTAAATTTATAAATAAAAATATTATTAAAAATAATATTATCTGAACCATTCAAAATATATTTTTTATAAAACAAAAAGGAATTATAAAAATTATTATAATTAAAAATTTTATCATTTTTTTATAATAAATTAAATCTTTGAAAATAATCATTTCCATGAGTTCGAATTATAGAAACTAAAATAGATAACCCTAAAGCCCCCTCACAAACTGAAAAAACTAAAAATACTATTAATATATATATATCAAAATCAATATATCTTAAATAAATTAATATAAAAAAAAATAATCTCAAAACAATAAATTCTAATCTAAGTAAAATAATTAATAAATGTTTATGCTTAGAAATAAAAATTAAATTTCCTAAAATAAATATTAAAATAAAAATAATTCACATATTTAAAATTATCATTTGTTTTTATAGTTAAAAAAAAATATTGGTCTTGTAAACCAAAGTTAAGTTAATTACTTTAAAAACATCAAAGAAAAAGAATTTCTTTATCAATAATCTCCAAAATTATTATTTTAATTAAACTATTCTTTGATTTGAAATTTTAAAAATAATTTTTTCAATAATATTAATTATAATTTCATTTTTTATATTATTTTTAAATAACCCTTTATCAATAGGATTAATAATTTTAATCCAAACTTTATTAACATGCTTATTATCAGGGATAATAATTAAAACTTACTGATTTTCATATATTTTATTTTTAACTTTTCTAGGAGGATTATTAGTTTTATTTATTTATGTCTCAAGAATTGCCTCTAATGAAATATTTAAACCTTTAATTAACTTAAAAAAAATTTTTTTTTATTTAATTCTAATAATTATTTTAATTCAATTTATATATATATTTAACATATCTTGAATAAATCTTTCAATAAATTCAGATATAAATAATTTCTATGAATTAATATTATTTTTTAATAATGAAAATAAAATTAACTTAAGAAAATTATATAATAACCAAACATTTTTAATTATAATAATATTAGTAATTTATTTATTTATTACTTTAATTGCAGTAGTAAAAATTACTAACATTTTTTATGGTCCAATTCGATCATCTTTAAACTAATAAAAATGAATCCTAAATTAAATGATAAATAAATATTTAAATATTCGAAAAACTCACCCTATCTTAAAAATCATTAATGGATCATTAATTGATTTACCTTCACCCTCAAATATTTCAGCTTGATGAAATTTTGGATCTTTATTAGCTATATGTTTAATTATTCAAATTCTAACAGGATTATTTTTAACTATATATTATACAGCTAATATTGAAATAGCATTTTATAGAGTAAATTACATTTGTCGAAATGTAAATTATGGTTGATTAATTCGAACATTACATGCTAATGGAGCTTCATTTTTTTTTATTTGTATTTATTTACATATTGGACGAGGTATTTATTATGAATCCTTTAACTTAAAATATACATGAATAGTAGGAGTTATTATTTTATTTTTATTAATAGCAACAGCTTTTATAGGATATGTTTTACCTTGGGGACAAATATCATTCTGAGGGGCCACCGTAATTACTAATCTTTTATCAGCTATCCCATATTTAGGAACTATATTAGTAAATTGAATTTGAGGGGGATTTGCAGTTGATAATGCAACTTTAACTCGATTTTATACTTTCCATTTTCTTTTACCTTTTATTATTTTAATAATAACAATAATTCATTTATTATTTTTACATCAAACAGGATCTAATAATCCATTAGGATTAAATAGAAATTTAGATAAAATTCCTTTCCATCCATTTTTTACTTTTAAAGATTTAATCGGATTTATTATTTTATTATTTTTATTAACTATTTTAACTTTAACAAATCCCTATTTATTAGGAGATCCTGATAACTTTATCCCAGCAAATCCTTTAGTAACTCCTGTACATATCCAACCAGAATGATATTTTTTATTTGCTTATGCAATTTTACGATCAATTCCTAATAAATTAGGGGGAGTAATTGCTTTAGTAATATCTATTTTAATTTTAATTATTCTTCCATTTACTTTTAATAAAAAAATTCAAGGAATTCAATTTTACCCTATTAATCAATTATTATTTTGATCTTTAATTACAATTATTGTTCTATTAACTTGAATTGGAGCTCGACCTGTAGAAGATCCTTATATTATTACAGGACAATTATTAACAATTTTTTACTTTTCTTATTTTATTATTAACCCTTTTACTAATAAATATTGAGATAATCTTTTATTTAATTAAATAATTAATTAATGAGCTTGTATTAAGCATTTGTTTTGAAAACTTAAGAAAGAAATTTGTTTCTATTAATTTATACTAAAAAAAATTAAATTATAATAAAAAAATTTTAAACCCTAAAAAAAATAATAAAAAATTTAAAGAGACTGGTAAATATCTTTTTCAAGCCAAATATATTAATTTATCATATCGATAACGAGGTAAAGTACCTCGAACTCAAATAAATAAAAAAGAAATAAATCTTAATTTTAAATAAAAAATAATTCTTAAATTAAACCCCCCTAAATAAATTAAAACAAATAATATTCTTATAAATAAAATTCTAGAATATTCAGCTAAAAAAATTAAAGCAAATCCTCCACTTCTATACTCAATATTAAATCCTGAAACTAATTCTCTTTCACCTTCAGCAAAATCAAAGGGAGTACGATTAGTTTCAGCTAATCTTGAACTTATTCAACATATTCTTAAAGGAAATATTAAAACAATAAATCAAATAAATTCCTGATAATATATAAAAATTAATAAATTAAAATCTATAATTATAATAATTCTAGATATTAAAATTAAAGCTAATCTAACTTCGTAAGAAATAGTCTGAGCTACAGCTCGTAAACCCCCTAATAAAGCATAATTAGAATTTGAAGATCAACCAGCAATCATTACTGTATAAACTCCTAATCTTGTACAACATAAAAAAAATAAAATTCCTAAATTAAATCTAATTAAATTAAAATAATAAGGAATTAATAACCAAATTATTAATGATAAAATAAATCTAATAATAGGAGAAAAATAATAACAAATATAATTAGAAAAATTTGGATAAGTTTGTTCTTTAGTAAATAATTTAATAGCATCAGAAAAAGGCTGTAAAATACCTATAAATCCTACTTTATTAGGACCTTTACGAATTTGAATATAACCTAATACCTTACGCTCTAATAAAGTTAAATAAGCAACCCCTACTAAAATCCCAATAATTAAAATTAATAATCCAATTATAATTAAATATATATCAAAAATAAACATTTACTATCTATATAATTTAATTATATATTAATGAATTCTAAAATCATTACATTTTTCTGCCAAAATAGTATATATATATATATATATATATATATATTATTTAAACATTAAATAAATATTTATAAATATAATTTATTAAAATTCAATAATATTAAATTTAATTTTAATATTTAATCCTTTCGTACTAAAATATTATAATTTTTAAAAGATAGAAACCAACCTGGCTTACACCGGTTTGAACTCAGATCATGTAAGATTTTAATGATCGAACAGATCAAAAATTTTAAACTTCTGCATTTAAATTTTATCTTAATCCAACATCGAGGTCGCAAACTCTTTTTCTTATTTGAACTAAAAAAAAAAATTACGCTGTTATCCCTAAGGTAATTTTTTCTTTTAATCAATATTACTGGATCATTTAATCACTTATATATGGTTTAATTAAAAAAAAAGTTTAATTTATTTTTCTATCACCCCAATAAAATAATTAAATTAATTTTAATTTTTTTTTATTTATAATCTTAATCAATTTAATTATAAAACTCTATAGGGTCTTCTCGTCTTTTTAATTTATTTTAACTTTTTAATTAAAAAATTAAATTCTATAATTAATTAAGAGACAGATTATATTTCATCCAATCTTTCATACAAGTCATCAATTAAATGACTAATGATTATGCTACCTTTGTACAGTCAATATACTGCAGCCCTTTAATATAAAATCAGTGGGCAGATTAGACTTTATATTAATTTCAAAAAGACATGTTTTTGATAAACAAGTGAATATAAATTTTTGCCGAATTCCTTTTAATTAAATTTACAAAAAAAAATAATATTATTTTTTTTATATACTAATTTTATCATTATACCAATTTTTTTTTTATTTAAAAATTTTTTTTTATAAATTATTTATAAAATTTTATTAAATTTTATTTTAAATGAAATTATTTATAATAAATTAAATTTTTTTAACAATATAAATTATATAAATTTCAATTAAATTTAATTTAATATTTATATAAATTTAAATTAAAGCTTATCCCTTAAAATATAATATTGTCTCATAAAAAAATTAATTAATTAATTTTTTTATGAGACAATATAAAATTAAATTTTTTTCTAAAAAAACTAGATATATTTAAAAACGATTAACATTTAATTTCCAATTAATTATTTAAAATATTTATGCTACAATAACTCTATTAATTAATTATCTCTTTTAAATTCGAGAATTTTTTTTTTAAAAATTTTTATTAATAAACTCTGATACCCAAGATACATTAAATTAAAATTACTTAAAATTTATTTTATTTTCATTTATTTCAAATTTCTTTTACAATACTAATTTACTATAATTTATTTAATTTTTTCTATAAAAATACTTTAACCCCCATTAAAATATTTTAATTTAAAAATTTTTTTATTATAATTCTAATTAATTAATTTTTCCCCTCAAATTAATTAATTATTAATATCCTTTCAATGTAAATGAAATACTTTAAATTCAAGCTCTAATTTGTTCTTTCTAGAAACACTTTCCAGTACCTCTACTTTGTTACGACTTATTTCAACTTATTAATATATGAAAGCGACGGGCAATATGTACATATTTTAATTTTAAATCATTTTATTAAATTAAATAAAATTACATTTAAATCCACTTTCAATTAATTTTTACAAATTAATATTCATTTAAATAAATTTATTGTAATCCATTATATTCTTAATTATAATCTGCATCTTGATCTGATTTAAATTAATATAATAATTTTTAAATATTAATTTTATTAAAAAATATTTTTTTAACAACGATATACAAAATACTAAATTAAGTAAATTTATTCGTGGATTATCAATTATTAAACAGATTCCTCTAAATGAACTAAAATACCGCCAAATTATTTAAGTTTCAATAAATAATTATTTACTATTTTGATATTTTAATTTTAAATTTTAATAATAGGGTATCTAATCCTAGTTTATTATAAAATTTATTAAATCATAATTATATACCTATAAAATTTAATTAAATTAAAATTTCACCTAATAATTTAAAATTTTTATTATTTTAATATATTTAATATTAATTAACAATCAATAAAATTTAATTTAATTTTTGTATAACCGCAACTGCTGGCACAAAATTTGTTATTAATTTAAATATTACTAAATCTTAATTTCTTAAATAATTTAATATTAATTACTACTATCAAAATTTAAATATTATTTAAATAATTCAAAATTAACACTAAAATATATATGTAAAATAAACTTAAAATAAAATTAATAAACCATAAAAAATTTATTTATATACAACTTTTTTTGAATAGATTTTTTTTTTTTTTTTTTTTATATTAAAATATTTAATATAAATTATTAAATTTTTAATAATTTCTCTTTTTTCTTTTTCATAATATTTATATTAAAACCTAAATTGGAAATTAAACAATTAATATTCTTAAAAATTATAATATATTAATATAATTAATCTTAATTTTCTTAATAATTTAACATATATATATTATATTAATATATTAAATATTTAATATATATATATATATATATATAAGATTAATTTGCTATTAAATTAATTATTAGACCATCTTTAATAAATTTACATATAAATAAATAAAAATTATTATTAAAAATAAGCTAAAATTAAGCTTTTGGGTTCATACCCCAAATATAAAGGAAAAACCTTTTTTTTAAAAAAAATAAAGTGCCTGATTAAAGGATTATTCTGATAGGATAAATTAAGTAATTATTTTACCTTTATTATATTTTATAGAATTAAACTATATCTAATAGTATCAAAAACTATCGTGCATCTTACACTAAAATATATAATTTGAATTTTAAATTCTTATAAAGAAATATATATTTCTTATTTTAAATTTTTTTTTTATTTAATTCTAATAAAATATTTTTTCTATTTATTTTATTTTTCAGAACTTTAATTTCAATTTCATCTAATTCATGATTTGGGTGTTGAATTGGTTTAGAAATTAATCTTTTAAGATTTATCCCCCTAATTTCTAACTCCAATAATCTTTTATCCACTGAAGCATCTTTAAAATATTTTTTAACACAATCTATTGCTTCTATTAACTTTTTATTTACAATTTTAATTAAAATAATTTTTATAAAAAATTTTGAAATAAATAATTTTATTTCTGTCATAATAAATTCCTCTATACTTATAAAAATAGGAAGAACCCCCTTCCATTTTTGATTCCCCAATATTATTGAAGGATTATCTTGATTCAATAGTTTTTTATTAATAACTTGACAAAAAATTACCCCTATAATTATTTTATCTTATTATTTAAATAAAAATTTTATTATAATTATTATTATTATAAATATTATAATTGGAGCTATTGGAGGATTAAACCAAACTTCTTTACGTAAATTAATAGCTTTTTCATCTATTAATAATTTAGGTTGGATGCTTTCATCTATTATAATTAGAGAAACTTTATGATTTTTTTATATTTTTATATATTCTTTTATAATTAGAATCATATGTTTTTTATTTTATATTTTAAATATATATTTTATTAATCAATTATTTATTAATAATATAAATTTTTTTATTAAAATTAATTTATTAATTAATTTTCTTTCTTTAGGTGGTTTACCACCTTTTATTGGATTTTTCCCTAAATGAATTATTATTAATTTTTTAATTAATAATAATATATACTTAATAACTTTTATTTTTATCATAATAAGATTAATTATATTATTTTTCTATATTCGTATTAGTTATTCTGCTTTTATATTTAATTATTTAAAAATAAAATGATTTAAAATTTTTATTAAAAATAATTATTTTATATTAATTAACTTTTTTTCTTTTATTTCTTTAACAGGAATAATTCTTAGAACTTTTTTTTTTTATTAAGGTTTTAAGTTAAATTAAACTAATAATCTTCAAAATTATTTATAAAGAAATTATTCTTTAAGCCTTAATAGAAATTTCTATTCCTTAAAATTTGCAATTTTATATCATTTTTGAATATAAAGCTAATTTTAATAAAAGAGAACTATCTCGTAAATAAATTTACAATTTATCGCTTAATCTCAGCCATTTTATTATATTCAAGCGAAAATGACTTTATTCAACAAATCATAAAGATATTGGAACATTATATTTTATTTTTGGTATTTGAGCTGGAATAGTAGGAACTTCTTTAAGATTATTAATTCGAGCTGAATTAGGTAACCCCGGATCTTTAATTGGAGATGATCAAATTTATAATACTATTGTTACAGCTCATGCTTTCATTATAATTTTTTTTATAGTTATACCTATTATAATTGGAGGTTTTGGTAATTGACTTGTACCTTTAATATTAGGAGCTCCAGATATAGCATTCCCCCGAATAAATAATATAAGTTTTTGACTTCTTCCTCCTTCTTTAACATTATTAATTTCAAGAAGAATTGTAGAAAATGGAGCAGGAACAGGATGAACAGTGTACCCCCCACTTTCATCTAACATTGCCCACGGAGGAAGATCTGTAGATCTTGCTATTTTTTCTTTACATTTAGCTGGAATTTCTTCTATTTTAGGAGCTATTAATTTTATTACTACAATTATTAATATACGTTTAAATAATTTATCCTTTGATCAAATACCATTATTTATTTGAGCAGTGGGTATTACTGCATTTTTATTATTACTATCTTTACCTGTTTTAGCTGGAGCTATTACTATACTTTTAACAGATCGTAATTTAAATACATCTTTTTTTGACCCTGCTGGAGGAGGAGACCCTATTCTTTACCAACATTTATTTTGATTTTTTGGACATCCTGAAGTTTATATTTTAATTTTACCGGGATTTGGAATAATTTCCCATATTATTTCCCAAGAAAGAGGAAAAAAAGAAACATTTGGGTGTTTAGGAATAATTTATGCTATATTAGCAATTGGTTTATTAGGATTTATTGTATGAGCTCATCATATATTTACTGTAGGAATAGATATTGATACCCGAGCTTATTTTACCTCAGCAACCATAATTATTGCTGTTCCAACTGGAATTAAAATTTTTAGATGATTAGCTACTTTCCATGGTACACAAATTAATTATTCTCCTTCTATTTTATGAAGTTTAGGATTTGTATTTTTATTTACAGTTGGAGGTTTAACAGGAGTTATTTTATCTAATTCTTCAATTGATATTACCTTACATGACACTTATTATGTGGTAGCTCATTTCCATTATGTTTTATCTATAGGAGCTGTATTTGCTATTTTAGGGGGATTTATTCACTGATACCCTTTATTTACAGGATTATCTTTAAATCCCTATTTATTAAAAATTCAATTTTTTATTATATTTATTGGGGTGAATTTAACTTTTTTTCCCCAACATTTTTTAGGTTTAGCGGGTATACCTCGACGATACTCAGATTATCCTGATTCTTATATTTCTTGAAATATTATTTCATCTTTAGGATCATATATCTCTTTACTAGCTATCATATTTATATTAATTATTATTTGAGAATCTTTAGTTAATCAACGAATTGCTCTATTTACCTTAAATTTATCATCTTCAATTGAATGATACCAAAATTTACCTCCCGCTGAACATTCATATAATGAATTACCTATTTTAACAAATTTATTCTAATATGGCAGATTATATGTAATGGATTTAAACCCCATTTATAAAGGATTATCCTTTTTTTAGAAATTGCAACATGATCTAATTTTAATTTACAAAATGGAGCATCTCCTTTAATAGAACAAATTATTTTCTTCCATGATCACACTTTAGTTATTCTTATTATAATTACAATTTTAGTGGGTTATTTAATAACAAGACTTTTATTTAATAAATATATTAATCGATTTTTATTAGAAGGACAAATAATTGAATTAATTTGAACTATTTTACCAGCAATCACTTTAATTTTTATTGCTTTACCTTCTTTACGATTATTATATTTATTAGATGAATTAAATAACCCATTAATTACTTTAAAATCTATTGGCCATCAATGATATTGAAGTTATGAATATTCAGATTTTCATAATATTGAATTTGACTCTTATATAATTCCTTCCAACGAAATAAACCCTAATAATTTTCGTTTATTAGATGTTGATAATCGAATTATTTTACCTATAAATAATCAAATTCGAATTTTAGTAACTGCTACAGATGTAATTCATTCTTGAACTATTCCATCATTAGGGGTTAAAGTAGATGCCAATCCAGGACGATTAAACCAAACTAATTTTTTTATTAGTCGTCCTGGAATTTTTTATGGTCAATGCTCAGAAATTTGTGGAGCAAACCATAGATTTATACCTATTGTAATTGAAAGAATTTCAATTAAAAATTTCATTAATTGAATTAATAATTATTCCTCATTAGATGACTGAAAGCAAGTATTGGTCTCTTAAACCACTCCATAGTAAATTAGCAATTACTTCTAATGAAATATTAATTTATATATCAAAAGAATTAGTTAAATTTATAACATAAATATGTCAAATTTAAATTATTATTATTAATAATATTCTTTTATTCCACAAATAATACCAATTAATTGATTAATTTCTTTCTTTTTTTTTTTATTAATTTACTTAATTTTTAATATTATAAACTACTATGTTTTTAATAAAAAAATTTTAAATAATAATAGTAATTTAGTAATTAAACTAAAAAATTTTAATTGAAAATGATAAGTAATTTATTTTCAATTTTTGATCCCTCAACTAATTTATTCAATATTCCATTTAATTGAATTAGAACTATTTTAGGAATTTACTTCATTCCTTATTCATTTTGATTAATTCCAAATCGACATTTTTTCTTTTGAAATTTTATTTTACTTAAACTTCATAATGAATTTAAAACTTTATTAAAAAATAATTACTTTCAAGGTTCTACCTTTATTTTTATTTCTATATTTTCATTTATTTTATTTAATAATTTTTTAGGATTATTTCCTTATATTTTTACTAGAACAAGTCATTTAACATTATCTTTATCTATTTCTTTACCTTTATGATTAAGATTTATAATTTATGGATGAATTAACAATTCTCAACATATATTTATTCACATAATTCCCCAAGGAACTCCTTCTATTTTAATACCATTTATAGTTTTAATTGAAACTATTAGAAATATTATTCGACCAGGAACATTAGCTGTTCGATTAACTGCAAATATAATTGCAGGACATTTATTAATAACTCTTTTAAGAGGAACAGGACCAAGAATAAGAAATTATTTTATTATTATTTTAATTATAATTCAAATTTTATTATTAATTTTAGAATCAGCAGTTGCAATTATTCAATCTTATGTTATTGCAATTTTAAGTACATTATATTCTAGAGAAGTAAATTAATGAAAACAAACTTTAATCACCCATTCCACTTAGTAGATTATAGACCATGACCTTTAACAGGTGCTATTGGAGTAATAGTTCTTGTAACAGGTATAGTGAAATGATTCCATAATTTTAATATAAATTTACTAATTTTAGGATATTTAATTGTTATTTTAACTATATATCAATGATGACGAGATATTTGTCGAGAAGGAACTTTACAAGGTAAACATACAATCTTAGTTACTAAAGGACTTCGTTGAGGAATAATCTTATTTATTATTTCAGAAATTTTTTTCTTTATTTCATTTTTTTGGGCATTTTTCCATAGAAGTTTAGCCCCTAATATTGAAATTGGGGCTATTTGACCCCCTACAAGTATTATTCCATTCAACCCTTTCCAAATTCCTTTATTAAATACAATTATTTTAATTAGATCAGGAGTTTCAGTTACATGAGCACATCATGCTATTATAGAAAATAATAATTCACAAATAACCCAAGGTCTTTTTATTACAATTATATTAGGAATTTATTTTTCTTTTCTCCAAGCCTATGAATATTTTGAAGCATCTTTTACTATTGCAGATAGAATTTATGGGTCAACATTTTTTATAGCAACAGGATTTCATGGATTACATGTAATTATTGGAACATTATTTTTATTTATTTGTTTAATTCGTCACTTAAATAACCACTTTTCTAGTAATCATCATTTTGGATTTGAAGCAGCAGCTTGATACTGACATTTTGTAGATGTAGTATGATTATTCCTTTATATTTCAATTTACTGATGAGGAAATTAATTATTTATATAATATATTTAGTATATTTGACTTCCAATCAAAAAGTTTAATAATTTTAATATAAATAATCATTTTAATAATAAATATTTTTTTAATTATCATATTAATTTCTAATATTTTTATATTATTATCTATTATTTTATCAAAAAAAACCTTTTCAGATCGAGAAAAATGTTCACCTTTTGAATGTGGATTTGACCCAAAATCTTCAGCTCGAATTCCTTTTTCCTTACATTTTTTCTTAATTACTGTTATTTTCTTAATTTTTGATGTAGAAATTGCACTTATTTTCCCTATTATTCCTTTATTTAAATTAGTAAATTTTATTTTTTGAGTAAAAATTAGACTTTTTTTTATTTTAATTTTATTAATTGGATTATATCATGAATGAAATCAAAATATATTAAATTGAACAAATTAAGGATTATAGTTTAAATTAAAACATTTGATTTGCATTCAAAAAATATTATTAATTATAATTTATCTTAAAATAAGAAGCAATATTGCATTTAATTTCGACTTAAAAGAAAGAGTTTATTAACTCCTTATTTAAATTATCAAAATAAATTAAATAATTAATTATTAATTGAAACCAAAATAGAGGTATATCACTGTTAATGATAAAATTGAATTTATATTCCAATTAAAATTTAGAAATATAAAGATTAAAATTAAGCTGCTAACTTAATTTTTAGTGGTTAAATTCCATTAATATTTCTATTTATTTATATAGTTTAATTTAAAACTTTACATTTTCATTGTAAAAATAAAATATTTTTTTTTATAAATATTATTTTTTTTATATTTAAAGATAATTTTATCTCCTTAATATCTTCAATATTACACTCTTAATATAAGCTATTTAAAT
>CATKSF010000004.1:0-21466 GCA_949775195.1 Diarsia dahlii | reverse complement strand
AGCATGAAAACTTAAAGACAGTTGATAAAATTGTAGTAGCCCCAGTTTTACTCTGTCTCACAGTCTACAGATAAATGAATGAATTTTATCACTTAATTTATTTAAAACCTGTTTGCTGACACTTATAGGTGGCTGTAGGTAAATTCTTGCACCAGCGAACACTTTGTGTAACGACTTTTTATTGTTACCTCCTTTGATATAATTTACATCTGAATCATCTTTATTGTTTTGATATTTTATGTTGGTAGCATTGAAAAGGAACCTAAACTGGTTTTTACAACAGTAAAGGATGTATTCATTAGTGTCTGGTCATCTGGGGTTAGTTGACGTTGTGTCATTGCGTGCACGCCGCTTAAACGCTTCACTCGCGCTGCCGTAGAGAAAACTTGCTTATGCCCACGGCTTGGCTTCGTCATTAATTAGAGGGCATAAATTATTATCGCACCATTTTACTACCGGGATGATAATGATTTTATGGCTTAACCCAGGTCAGAAACTATTCGTGCGGAAAATTCAAAAGGTACGGCAGAAAAAGTTTACGCGGCGTTCGAGCTATACATTTGTTAAAGGTTAGCGCAGCCTGAATTCACCCACTGCTGGGTATACCCAGAATAGAGAAGCCAATAGGCTTCTCTATTCTTGTGCCAATCTCCACAGTCCTGTGCCAGCCTCATCCAGGTTTTTCCCCCGATGTCGAACAATATCGTCTGCCTAACCGTTTGAATCATACGGTGATGTAATAAACCAACAGTTTCTTACAAAATAATAGTAATGACATAAATAAAATGTATGCCGTTCCGTCCACGAGGGTCGATTCTCGTGAATTATGGAGATAACCTGTCACTCAATTAATGTAATTTAACCGCGAAACCAGTCTGGCTGGTCCATTTTTTGTTTTACGGCATTCGCTCCGGAATCGATTTATGCCCTTAGGTGTATTTAAAGTTTGAATCAGGTTTTAGTATTGGTATCATGAAAGTTGTGCGTGCTTAGGGTCAAATAAGATTACGACTAATTAAGGTTTAGTTGGCTGTGGGCTAGATTTTATAGAATGGAGTTTTGATGGCGTTTTTGATATTGTAAAAATTACACTGACTGACTTTATTGATACGATTTTTTTAAATAGTAGGTGTACTTACCTATATCGGGCGGGTCCCCTATGTTGTTTCGAACGCCGCTGTTGCGACACACGCTGTTGCGAATAATTTTTCCACTGCCTCACAGGTTCGAAAGCTCATGGACTCGAATGAAGTAGTCGCGAAAGACGCTGTTTCGAAAAACATTTTCACTGCCTCATACGCTCGAATGCTTGTGATTTCGATTTATTTAGTCATAAAGTGCACAGAAAAATATTTATGAAGTAATTAAATAAAATCAACAAATTCGGTGTCAACATCATCATTTAATATTATTATTAATAAAGTAACAATCAAAAATATTAGTACCTCAACTGTACATTTTTTTCTATGAGTTCTTAACACAAAATCTAAGGCTGATCTTTAAAAATTGTCTAGGTATCTAAGTGGTATAGATAGTAAAGTCCCACAAACTACCAAGAGAACAGAAGTAGGTAGATAGGAGGTATTGAAAACTGGAATGTTTTTTTTTTAGATAACTTATTTAGTAAAGTTCCACAAACTACCAGAAGAACAGAAGTAGGCAGGAGGTATTAGAATCTTTAAATCAAATTTATACTATGCCTTTCACCCCTTTCTAATATCGAAATCACAAGCATTCGAGTGTATGAGGCAGTGAAAATGTTTTTCGAAACAGCGTCTTTCGCGACTACTTCATTCGAGTCCATGAGCTTTCGGAACCTGTGAGGCAGTGGAAAAATAATTCGCAACAGCGTGTGTCGCAACAGCGGCGTTCGAAACAACATAGGGGACCCATATCGGGCTAGTTTCCATAACTCCATGTCTAAAGTGAGAATGGGTAGGAAAATTGATCATTCGACCCACCCCAGCTCTTAAGAAAAACCAGCTACTCCTCGGTGTTACTGATGAACTCGCAGAGAGCACGTGGGTAATCGAAGTAGACGTTTGTGTTGTGTAACAAAACAAAGCCGCTTTAAAACCCACATTCCAACAAATCCCAGTAATGCACAAACAACAAACTAAAGAGCACAGCCTCATAAAAAGATATAAAATATTACATCCGTAGTACCTGACCCTTTATCCGGAAGTTATATGAAATATCGGTGAACAACTTCGCTTGAACTTCCGGCCCGCAAACATTTCACGAATCTTCAAAAAATAATCTCGCATCATAATGTCAGCTTAGCAAAGGCGAAGGATCGAGCAGAAAATATTCCTTTGAAAAATGGCAATAACTGGTCTCCGATACTTGAGTCTCTGATCCGGCTTAGCTCATGAAAACTTTCACTCTTCGCCGATCGTAGACTCGTAGTCATAAGTCAGATGTAGGCCTTTCAAAGTGCAGTTCATATTGTCCCTAGTTCTCGGGTCAGTGAACTCAGAGACAGCATTTTCGCACCTGCCTTGCCCCTCACTCGCTCAGCTATTTAGATTGGTAATTTAACTAAGCCAGTTAGTCGTTTTTGCCTTTTCTTTGTGGGGGATACATGTCCTGCTTAAGTTATGGTCTCTAATTGTGTAGTTGAGTCTATTGCTAGAACTGGATGGCAATCAAGGGCTCACTCTCTCTCATCTCATGCGGGCAGATCTCTGTTTTATCAGTGTTGACATTAAATGGACTGATTCAGCTTGTGCGTGGCTAAGGAGTAGCAGTCGCTCGGGTCAATATTCATGTTAAGCCACGGTGCCTAGGTTAGTCTGTGGATGGGTATTACATGCTAGATCTTTGACAGTCAGACAGTCGTTACAGGTACTCAGTGAGTGGCCTGAAAGTCTGACAACCCGTATTACCAAAGGGGTATCGTTAACCCAGTACTAATTGGGTTGTGGAGGTCAGATAGGCAGTCGCTCCATGTAAAATACTGGTATTCAGCTGCATCCGGTTAGACTGGAAAGCGACCCCAACAAAGTTGGGAAAAGGCTAGCCAGATGATGATGCATTACAATCAATAATGCAATATTGACTTAACTTTGAACAACAAAAACGACACTCGACAAACGCCGAGGTTTTATTTATAAGGGGCAAAGATCATACTGTAAGTGTAGCACCACAACTATTAACTACGAACAAGTAAATATCTAATTATGCCATAAATATAATATTGCTCGATTTATCATTCCAGCCCAGTTGACCATCTGAAGAACAAATTTATTCCTTTAAAGTCTTGACTCGGGCATAAATAAAATAATTGTAATTGCATTCCGTATCTCATTTGATTAGTCACAGTGTTGCGTCATGCCTTCTGTGGCAATGCTTTAGGTGTTCTTCACATGCGTTCGAATTAATCTATAATGCGTTGATATTAATTGAAATAGGTTTTACTACGAAGCCCTGCGACTTTATCGTTTGAGGAAAACCTTAGGTCTTATCGCGATATTTGTCATCGATTGCAAATAACACTAGGTCTATTGAAACTATCAGTATTTGCTATTTCTAAATAATGGCTGAACCTAATAATGGTGACTGTAGGAGTCACCTAGAATTGTGTTATCGTTTGCATTTTAAACAGGTTCTTTGAATTACTTGAAAAATATAATTAAGTACTGGTTTTCCTACGCGATAAGAAATTACCTTCCATTTACAACAAAAAATATTATAGAACCAGTTTTCCCCCACTCAATCTATAGTTTCCAATTTAAAATGCAGAAAATCCACCAAATTCGGGTCACTAGTTCGAGAATAGCGTATTTACGAATATTTTCTTTTCAAGCATAAAAATTTACACCATTACAGTACGTTGGTCTAGAAAAAGTTCAAACTTATGCTGTGGGACTAACTAGATAATACTGAATATGATAGAAATTAATAATTGAATTCGTCCTTAGTTCACGAGGGGCGTGACCTAATTCCTAACTGCTCATTATCACGCGAATTCTTGGAATCGATCGACGTAGTTATCGTGTAGCTTTCCCTTCACGGAGAAAAAAATGGAATTACAAGACTACGAGAACGAGTGGTAATCACAAAAACTGTTGCATCTAATATAAAATAGTAATCTATAATACATTTTCTAGTTACCATTAAATAACTTTCGTTCACTTTACAAAAATAATATAGTACTTTACAAATAACCAGAATTTTAGTTACAGCTATTAGCTTATTACAATGACTACTAGACAAATTGTAAAATAAACAATGCTCTCTGTAGTTTCTACATTATAGTTTAGTAGGAGTAACACCGCACCTCTCGGCGGGGTGGATTGGCGCGGGAGGGAGGGGGGAAGACTACTAGAAAGAAATGCGTTCGTTCTCGCCATTTTTTGTTTGCGTCGAGCGTTCGTCGGACGGATCACGAATGCGATACTGCGCGTGCGTTTTTTTATTGTGTTGTGAATTTGAAGTGAAATGGATGAAGAAGTAAAAGCTCTACTGCAGGTGTGGGGTCTCGGAGCATACACAGAAATATTCAGTGGTAAGTAAAAGTGCCATAATTTTATTCAATTAGGTACCTAACCTAACGGTCCTAGCCTAGTACCTGTGTAGGTATTATAGGTCGTGGACAGTGGTTGTTTTGGAAGTCATGTCCTGCGTGATTTGATAAACAAAGCTAGATAAATCTTCGAAATAGTGACTGGGTAGCGCGTCCCAACAAAGTACACTTATTATGTACCTACATATTATGTGGTACCTATATGGGTAGCAACTGGGACGCACATTCCATTGCAGCATTGAGGTAAGGGCGTAAAGGTACCTACTGTTTTAGTTGAATAAGATCGTCGTATCTCAAAATTTGGTAGATACCTAGGTACTATTTACATAGTTAGGTGTGACATGACAATACCTACCTACGTTGTTCCGGGTGATTCTGATACTTATAGCGCGAGATACACATTATAGACTTTCGGTCGATGGATGGCGCTACATACATTAAAATAGATTATAAAAGAAATAGGCGGCCAGCGGCGCGCGGCGCCCCGGGGCACCTGTCACATCGCCCGCGAACTTAGTTCGCGCCAGGTAGTAGGTAGGTACCTAATAGTTGGGTCTTTTGAACTAGCTCACCTATTTAAGAGCGCTTTTGTTTTGCGATACCTGTGTACCTAGACACCTTTACGCTTTTTGATAGTTAGGTACTTACTAAAACTTTCTACATGCCTACTTATTGCCTACTAACCGACCGGTTTGTTGTTTCAGCTAATAAAATAGACATTAATTGTCTGAGTCTCTTAGATGCAACTCTTGCCAAAGAATTAATTGGCCCCATAGGAGACAGGGCAAATTTTTTAAAAAACTTAGATAACTTTAAAAAAACGCTACCAGAAACGAACATTACCTCAGATGAAAATGATATTTCGATGGTGAGTTTATAAACCTATCATATTTAGTTACCTCACGCACGATACCCTACCAATATAAATATAATTATGTACCTAGGCAGGTGTCTAGTAAGTACTAGGTTATACTTAATGGTAGTAAACCTACATGTTTACCCTATAATACCTATTTATTTTATTTAGTAACTAGCGATCCGCCCCGGCTTCACACGGGTAGGAAAAACGTTCCCGTGGAAATCCTACCTATATAGCCTATGTTACTCAGGGTGAATGTAGCTTTCCAATGGTGAAAGAATTTTTGAAATCGGCACAGTAGTTTTTGAGTTTATTCATTACAAACATCTTTCCTCTTTATAATAGTATAGTGTAGATGTAGATACAGTCAGTCTTTTTTTATGGCAGTAAGTAGCAGTAAGAACTATGCGTTCTTTAAGGTTACAATATCACGCACACGCACACATTAGTAATTTGCATAAAATATTTATGCAGCAAAATATAATAATGTAACATTGACGGATGCCGTGGCATTATGTAGCTTTATTTGTGAAAGAGAATTAGGGGGTGTCATACTGTATTGTATACTTAGGTATTATTTATGCAGGCGACTGTGCAACATTGCATGACTTTTGGTTTCATATCTGATTTTCCGTTTCAGACTGAAGACTCTGTTACCTTTGTAGCTAAACTTAGTGAAAAACATAGAAGACCTTTTGAAGAAGTAATAAATATAAATATAGTAGATCATGAAAGTGACATACCAACATCACCGAGTAGATCATCACCAGCACCAGGTGACACACAAGCCCCAACGGCAACAACTGAGACTCACAGATTGGTTAGTAGTAGAGAACTTGCATTTGGCCAGTTTTATTTATCCATTTACTCAGCAAAATCATTGATACAGTATGTGGGTAGGTACAGTCGACAAAATCGATAGTATCCCACCTTTACATATAAAGTTGTATGTAAAGGTGGGATACTATCGATTTTGTCGACTGTACTTATATTATGTAAACGACATATGACAGCCTCCGTGGCGTAGCGGTAGTGAACGCGGCCGCTTTGGTCTGGTCGTGCCTCGGAGAGCACGTTAAGCCGTCGTTCCCGGTTGTCATACAAACATCTATGGCAGTCGTTACGGGTAGTTGGAGCCCTCAAAAGTCCAACAACTGGTCTAACTGCAATGCTTCGATATCGCCTTTGGGTTGTGGAGGTCAGATGGCAGTCGCTTCACAGAAAATGTCGAAGTTTAGCCAAATCTGCAGTTGGACTAGCAAAAGCGGACCCCAGACTCCAAGCTGACAGCTTCGGATGCGACTGGGATTAACGCTAGGATGAAGAAGACTTATATTATGTAAAGATATGTGTTTGCTTACAGCACCTGGAAGAACTACTGATGAGTACAGCAGAAGGAAAGTCGATAATAAATGCTCACAACGAAAATGGACTGCTGACTGGTAACCACAGACGTAAAATAAGCAACTTGATAATTAAATATCTCCTGGGTGACGACCCCGGAAAACGAATAGACTCTAGAATATTGATGGATTATGCTCAGCAAATCAAGTTGCTTTTTTCTAAAGAAATTATCAGCACATATTTCATACCCTATGTAAACAATACCAATCTGAAAATTAAGCGGTGTGCAAAAGGGAAACTATACGACTGCCTGCAAAACCGTAGGAGAGAATATAACAGACGCAGCACCAAAACACCTGATTATAGTGCACCGAGCTCATCCCATCAGAGTGCAAATGAAGAAGAAGGTATGTTTATATTTATATCTCTAAAAAGGTTTTTCAGCCGCACCTTAGATCAATTTTAAGTAACTACTATTCACCATGATCAGTCTATAATGTTTCCTACTCTCGTCTAGTGGAAAAAGTTTCAACCATGAGGAGCCAACGCGGATTTACATATTTAAAATTATACAAAATTGTTTGTTGTCTTTTGGTATATTCATATTGATGATCATTTATTTCAGATTTGGATGTGGACATCAATTTTCTCAGGATTTCTTGTGAACCTTGGAGCCTTGTAGAGGAAAAATGGCACGCAACAGTAAAGTTCAGACTCAAACAATTACACGAAACTCAAATGACTGTTGCTCAGTACATGGCTTTGTACCCTGCACTAAAAAAATCAACAGGCTATCACCTGCTGCAGGAGGATTTTAATCACATCCATCCTGGGTATGAAAATAATTTTCTGGAGAACTTCCAATTGCATAAAGATAAACTGTTGGATCTTTTGTTAAAAAGAAACCAACGCAACCAGGATTCTACAATTCAAGAAATTTTAAAAAATTGTGAAGAACATCATAGTAAGTAGTACATCAATTAGTATAAACCAATGGCAATTTTTTTAGATTTTGTTGTCCGTCTGTCTGTCTTTCCGTCGGTCCGTCTGGCTGTCAGTATTGAAAACTTATGCAATCACGTTAAAATAATTCATAGTAACATAACTTTTTACAGGTGTATTGAAGAACACAGTAACAGGAAATTTAGCCTCTTAAATTCATTTAAGAAACATTTTAAGGGGACGATACATGCTGGTGACCTTGGAAGTAGTGATTTTTTAAATCTGTTATTACGCCTTTCAAAAAACGTAATTAAGTTTTGAAAAAAATATATGTTAGACTAGAACATATGGGCATCTATTCTACATGAGAATATTTAACTATAATAGTACAATACATAATGAAATAAATTCACGAATTATTGAACACACTATTATATTATCTATATTTTTATATGTGAAAATTTTAAAATATTCATATTTTCAATATTAAAAATAAATATTTAAAAAATGACGAATTTTTAAATATTTATTTTTAATATTGAAAATATGAATATTTAAATTTTTTCACATATAAAAATATAGATAATATAATAGTGTGTTTATGTAAAAAGTTTAATGAAAATATTTCTACTAATTTCAAAGTTATTTCGGAGTTTATGGTTTTTGTAGACCATAATTCATGAATTTATTTCATTATGTATTATACTATTATAGTTAAATATTCTCATGTAGAATAGATGCCCATATGTTCTAGTCTAACATATATTTTTTTCAAAACTTAATTACGTTTTTTTAAAGGCGTAATAACAGATTTAAAAAATCACTACTTCCAAGGTCACCAGCATGTATCGTCCCCTTAATAATCACAATTCATCAAACAAACACGATTGAACATGATTTTGTATAATAATATAATTACATGATTATGATGTGTCAACAAAGGAGATAAGGTTGCACTTTTTCATATATTGTTGTATGTAAAAGTGCAACCTTATCTCCTTTGTTGACTGTACATATTTTTGGACATTGAGATCCAAACACATTGAGATTTAAACTTGAACTAATAATAATTAATGATATTTTTTTTAAAAATGGTTTAACGTTAATAACGTTATATTGTAAGGTTCTGTACCTCAAAATAATTTGTTTCATTTTTTTTTCTTTTTAGAAAAAACTGATAATGTGAAATCCCAAGAGGCTACATTTATTTACACCCTGACTCTATTAGCCCTGACACTGGCTCAACCACAATCCAAAAACAAGAAAGCCACCTGGCGTCCATCCAAAATTGAATCTAAAGATGGTTTCATCACGCACATCACAAGGCCAATGGACTTGATGGAAACCATAAATAGAAGAAGAGACAAGTATGCAAAACTGGGAGTAACATTACAACCCTTTATTTTAATTGTTGGGCCAAATGCTGCAGATATACAGACTTATTATGTTGTAGTGAATGAAACATTTTACATAGTCAATTCTATATTGGAAGCTGTAGATGCTTGTTATAAAAGCATATTTTCCTTGCAATGCAACTACCCCCAAGAGTCCTTCGCTGTATGGACTTTCATCCAGAAAGCATTCTATAGAATGAAAACACCTTGGGACAAAGAATTTGTTGCGGTTAATACTCTACTAAGCGATTTCAGTTAAGTGATGTTTTATTGCTCTTCAGTTGAAGTTAGGTATTTTATAAAAATATATCACATTCACATCGGACAAACTTATACCTTTTACTGAACCAAAATGCCGAAATGTTTTGTATGTAAAACTGAACTTCATAGTATTAAAAACTTATGCAATCATTTAAAAATAATTCATAGTAACATAAATTTTTACGAATGTATTGAAGAAGATTGTAACAGGAAATTTAGCCTCTTAAATTCATTTAAGAAACATTTTAATAATCACATATCTTTGCAGACACTAAGTGTAAACGACAACTTTAGTAACGATTATCCTGAATACTCAACAGGTGTTGAAGGTCAAGAAAATATTTCTGGTGCAACACCACCTATAAGTTTTCCTAGTAGAGAAAATGATACAAATAACAAAGAACTTGCTGACCCTATGGCAACATTTATTGCGTCACTCTATGCAAATTCTGTGATTCCTAGGAATGTAGTGGAACTTGTCACCAAAAATGTATCTAATTTACTTTTAAATGTAGTTTCCCCATTTCAGCATAAATTATCTAAATATGTAGAAGAAGGCAAAATTACACAAGTAGTTAAAACAGAACTAGAATCAATTTTTTTTGAAGTAAACAAGAACATAAATGAAAACTTTTCGTCTGAATACAGATGTTTGCGGTACTATAAACAAACATTAGGTACTTATATTCCACCTTATGAATTTAGTATAGGAGAAAACCTGCAAGCCAATACTACTAATAATATACTTTATTTAACACCTCATGACCTAACCGGACAATGTATTCCACTGAATTTGGTATTGAAACGATTTTTTCATTTACCAGGTATCTTAAAAGAAACATTAGATTATTACACTCAATTGTCTTCATGTGCAAATAATGATATTCTAATCAACATAATACAAGGAACTATATGGAAAGCAAGAGAACTATTGCAACAAGGTAAAATTGTCTTTCCTTTAGGTCTATTTTTTGACGACTATGAGGTAGGAAATCCACTCGGAAGTCACGCAGGTGTGCATAAAATAGGTGCGACATATATATCGGTGCTCTGCTTGCCACCTCATAGAGTTTCACGATTACAAAATATATTTCTCGGATTACTTTTTCATTCAAGTGATAGACAGCGTTTTGGAAACCGCATGGCTTTTGCACCTCTTATTTCAGAGCTAAATCTACTTGCAGAACGTGGAGTAGAAATTAATGTCCCTGGGTATAACGTTACAATATTTTTTAATCTTACTGTTTTACTTGGAGATAATTTAGGTATCCATTCTATTATTGGATTCACAGAATCATTCTCATCAAATTATCCGTGCAGAATATGTAAAGTTAAAAAGGATCAATTAAAACTAATGTGCGAATCCGATCCACAACTTTATCGAACACTTGAACAGTATGCTACAGACTTAAATGCTCAAGATGTATCACTCACGGGCATTAAAGAACCCTGTATATGGCATAATGTTAACGGATTCTCCGTTTTTGATAATGTAGGAGTTGATCTGATGCATGATTTTTTGGAAGGTGTTTGTAAGTACGACATGTCGTTTTTATTAACGACTTACATAATTGATTTGAAATTATTTACCTTGCAAACTTTAAATAATAGAATCGAAACGTTTGATTACGGTCCTGACAAAAGTAATAAACCTACTAGTATCAACGTTGATAACTTGCGCGCAAAGAATATTAAAATGTCAGCTTCTGAAATGATGTGTTTTGTTAGATACTTTGGTTTATTAGTGAGTGATTTGATTCCGAATCATGATGCCGTTTGGCAATTATATATTTTATTACGAAAAATATTGGATATCCTAACATCAAACGCTATACACGTTAAAGATATTGACTTGTTAAATAGCTTAATTTCCGAACATAATAAGTTATATGTTTTGTATTGTACAACATTGAAGCCGAAATTTCACTTTATTCTTCACTACCCTGATATGTTGAAAAAATTTGGTCCACTTAACTCTATTTCGTCCATGAGGTACGAAGCCAAACATCGTATATCAAAATTATATGCGAATGTTAGCAGTAATAGGCGAAATATTTGTAAATCTCTTGCTATAAAACACCAATTACAACTGAATAATTATTTTATAGAAAACAGTAACATCAGTGAAAGTAACAGTATTAACAAAATTGGTTTACTGAAAAAAATTGACATTGATAAACAACAGAATATAATTGAACGACTTGATTTGCCCCTACAAAGTAAAATACATAAATGTAATTGGGTAAATATTAAGGGAACTAACTACTCGTTAAACATGGTATTAACATTAGACATACATGACGTTGGTTTACCTACTTTTGGTTCAATTGAATATATTTATTTGTGTGATGAGTCGGTTATTATATTTGAATGTAGTTTACTGAAAACCTTATCTTTTGTTGAAAAAAATCATTGTTTTGAAATTGAATACTGCGATGGTGACAATGTTTACTATAAACATGATGATATTTGTTCCTATGTACCCAATACCCTTACAATGGGTAGTCATGGTTCTTGTAAATATTATGTTACAATGAGATCTCCGTTATGAGGTTCAAGATATAGAATAGGTGTCTAGGATGTTATTTAATTTTGTATTACCATGATAAAAATGTATCTAAATAATATAGATTACTAACTTTTAAATACCCTAATGTGTTGATAAGTGGTACTAACTTCGAGTCAATTATTATTATTATAAGTAAATGAATGTAGCTTCGTGACAACTTTATCTTTTGTTGAAAATAAACATTGTTTATATTACTATAATGTTTATAATGCCATGTCCAAGTGCCATGTAGACAATACTCTTTTTTATAGGTAGTCTTGTGATACAACTAGATCTCGGTTCTGAGGCTCAAATAATAGGATAGTAGGTTATTTGTTTTAGGATGATACAAATGTCTCTAAATATTTTGATTAATGCTTACTAACCTGATTGAATATCTTCATTATCACTTAAAAAGATATGTTATGAGTCAATTATTATTATTATGAATGTTGCTTTGTGATAACTTTATTTTTTGTTGAAAAGAAACATTGTTTATATTACTATAATGTTTATAATGCCATGTCCAAGTGCCATGTAGACAATACTCTTTTTTATAGGTAGTCTTGTGATACAACTAGATCTCGGTTCTGAGGCTCAAATAATAGGATAGTAGGTTATTTGTTTTAGGATGATACAAATGTCTCTAAATATTTTGATTAATGCTTACTAACCTGATTGAATATCTTCATTATCACTTAAAAAGATATGTTATGAGTCAATTATTATTATTATGAATGTTGCTTTGTGATAACTTTATTTTTTGTTGAAAAGAAACATTGTTTATATTACTATAATGTTTATAATGCCATGTCCAAGTGCCATGTAGACAATACTCTTTTTTATAGGTAGTCTTGTGATACAACTAGATCTCGGTTCTGAGGCTCAAATAATAGGATAGTAGGTTATTTGTTTTAGGATGATACAAATGTCTCTAAATATTTTGATTAATGCTTACTAACTTGGTTGAATATCTTCATTATCACTTAAAAAGATATAAATGATGAGTCAATTATTATTATTATGAATGTAGCTTTGTGATAACTTTATGTTTTGTTGAAAAGAAACATTGTTTATATTACTATAATGTTTATAATGCCATGTCCAAGTGCCATGTAGACAATACTCTTTTTTATAGGTAGTCTTGTGATACAACTAGATCTCGGTTCTGAGGCTCAAATAATAGGATAGTAGGTTATTTGTTTTAGGATGATACAAATGTCTCTAAATATTTTGATTAATGCTTACTAACTTGGTTGAATATCTTCATTATCACTTAAAAAGATATGTGATGAGTCAATTATTATTATTATGAATGTAGCTTTGTGATAATTTTATTTTTTGTTGAAAAGAAACATTGTTTATATTACTATAATGTTTATAATGCCATGTCCAAGTGCCATGTAGACAATACTCTTTTTTATAGGTAGTCTTGTGATACAACTAGATCTCGGTTCTGAGGCTCAAATAATAGGATAGTAGGTTATTTGTTTTAGGAAGATACAAATGTCTCTAAATATTTTGATTAATGCTTACTAACTTGGTTGAATATCTTCATTATCACTTAAAAAGATATGTGATGAGTCAATTATTATTATTATGAATGTAGCTTTGTGATAACTTTATTTTTTGTTGAAAAATTTGTATGATTACAATAAATATATGTTTAAATTTCAATAGTATTTATTATTCTTGTTCCACTACGTCTACCAAAGATCCCTATTTATATTTTTAACATAATTTTGTTTTAGGTACTATTTATTATTGTGATGTGTACTATCTATAATTGCAATTATTACTAAACAATTAGGCTGCCATTCTACCAGAGATGTGCTACGTTGCTAATTTTCCAGCCGACCAATAAGATCGCTTCTTTATCGCGTCATTTCTGTCAGCTATGAAAATGACGCGAAAATGGTCGGCTGGAAACTTAGCAACGTAGCACATCTCTGGTGGAATGGCAGCCTAATTGTTTAGTAATAATTGCAATCATAGATAGTACACATCACAATAATAAATAGTACCTATAACAACAAATTGGATAGTACACATTACAATAATGGATAGTACATACAACAATAATTCATATTGCACATAACAATGTGAACAGTAATCATCACAAAAGGTACAGTTATCGTTACCATAAAATATAGTACACATTACATAATGGATAGTACATACAACAATAATTCATATTGCACATAACAATGTGAACAGTAATCATCACAATAAAACATAATGCGCATAATGTTATTTTGCAGTAATCAACACAAAAGGTACAGTTATCGTTATAATAAAATATAGTACACTTTACACCAATAATAGTACCCATTACAAAAACAGATAGTAGGAATAGCAGGTACATACTTTACAGTTACTAAATAATTCAGTAATCATTAATCTGCTTATTGTAGATACTACAAAACAATATTGTTCACATGACAAGAAATTAAATATTAGGTACTGATTATTCTGGTAATCTCTACTAGACTGTTTTATTGGGTTAACAGCCATCACTAGTTCTGACAACTAGAATTATTATATTGTAATCGTTACTAAATTATTCTCGCTGTCACAAAAAGTACGAGAATTCTTGTTAAGTCAAACAGAATTTTAGTAAGTATAACGAGATTTTTTTCTCCGTGTTTTTGAATGCGGATATTATGAATATCTTAGCATCTCCAAGGTCCGTTTGATTGAGGATAAACTTAGGTCCGTCTGGTGCTGCCAAGTTCATTTGAAAGACGTATTTGTGGATCTGAACTCTTCGAAGGATTCCTGTTTTCTGCATAAAAAACTGTGAGAATGTTGACTAGGCGACATTTTATTAGAGCTCTGTGGGAATCTATCAAAATATTCATTCATTACCTACTGATCATTACCACCTTAGAATTTAATTAATTTATCAGCTTCTACACATGCAGTTCTACCACTTTTTGTCTGATGATAGTTTGTTATATTATTTTTGTCCAATAAGTGGCCACGCGAGTCGTGCTGTCTGTGGCCTTGTTGAGGTGTTCAAAGTGCAGTTGTACGGGCACTTGGGGCACTTTTAATGTGGGTAAGAATGTGGCACAGTTATCAACGAGGACCTTAATTTTTCTTTCGAGTGTGATATTTTCTGGTCTGGTCTTGTATACTTGTGCAACAAGCGCAAATAATAGCATCTGAGGTCCTTTGGTAGTTGTAGGTACAGTTGTAGGTACAGAAACTTATTGTATGAGCTGTCATACAATAAGTTTCTTGATTTGTAACGGTAGTTTAACATCAATATGAACTACATTTTGACACCTCTAAAACCCGGCAGTAACTAAATAACAATAACTTTAACATCACAGCTAAACCAATTAGCAATGCCACTTTCATTTGTTTCACCTCTTTATTCACAAATCCAGCCTGAATCCATAAATAATGCAAGAATAGTTAAACAATAATTAAGTAATCCCGGCCATTACATCCTGGTTTGCTTTCCCTGTCATTGGCGTCATTTTCGCATTCACACCGTAACCGACGCATCGCTTCTCGCCCTACATACCAGCACACCTACCATAAACTGTTCGTGTATTGCGAAAACTAGAATTTCTTGGTTAAACTTATGTTACTTAGCACCTGTTGTATCCGATATAGTTTGGCTAAAACCAGTTTAGACTTGTACGCTCCTATAGACAATCTATAATGAATTGTCCAATGATCAATACCTTATTCCCAAACGTGTACTTAAACTGGTCTTGTTACTTGCTGGTTAATTACTCCGTGTCCGTCTAGCTAATCCTTAGGGATTACATTTACGTTTCCATTAATCAGGTCAGGACTAGCAGCATTAAGACGCTTAGCTAATTAATGTTCCATTATCTCGCGGAAACACGGCATAGTTACGAGATAGTCCGGTGGTCCGTTCGAAACTAGGGTACGGGAAGGTTTTTGTTTATCATCTAAGGATGACTGACTTGCATCTTAGTTGCTGATAGGTTTCATACTGTCCCTTTCACTATATTTCGTACTTGTACAAAATTGCTAGAGAAGGCGTTTGAGAATGCCTGATTGGAAAATAAAGCGTGTGAGGAATCAGGCTTCTCTCTTTTCGGGACACATAATGGTGGATAGACTGTATTGAAGCGTTCTATGGCTAGAAAGGCGGTGACTACTGAGATAATGAGTAATAGAGAAGTATGGAAGAAGAAGCCATGCTACCCTAATCCCTGATCCTTCCGGAACATAGCTAAAATTTAGATTGTCCCCTAAATTTTGAAACTTAAGGCGGGGTTGCAGTACTTTTTAAGATTTTTGAACCTTTGAAAATCGAACTAATTATGAGTTTTTTAATAAATAAAAATCATTACATAAAAATTTAACATACTCTCAAGTAAATCGTAAAGATAGAAACGCGATTTAGAATGATCGGCTCGATCATTTTTTTTTATCAAACATGACTCTAAATCACAATTTAAAACGTGTACTCCTAAGACATTTCATCATGAATTTATATGAAAGATAAATCAGTAGATAGAACTTTTTATTCTGAAGTAAATGTTGAGAACATATTGTACAATTTCTTTATCATTTTTCTCCAAGAAGAAAAAAACAGTCAAAATTTAGGCATTATATCGCTCGCGCGGCAGGGCGGGGGTGAGGTCGTGCGTTCATAAAAACAAAGTACTGCAACCTCGCCTTAAGCTGTAGTTTCCTAGTCGTAATACACGATGTTTCAGTCCGTCTGTCGTTTAACGATGATTGAAACTGACTTGTTAATGTGTCTGCTCGGGTATTTAGCTTCGTGATCGATGCGATTTTAAAGTGACCGCATATGGCCGCTTTTGGCAACCGCCGGCCGTACAGCTGTTTCTAAATCATCTCTGACTGGCGTCTACCACGTAAACGTATATGTATATAACGTATATATAGATATAATACTTGTGATTAATTGACCGGAGGAAGTAAGCAGAGATTACAGTAGTTCTAATCCATTTTAAAGTTTTTTTTTATGTAAAAGTAAGTAGCTAGTTATGAATCGTATGATTTGTGCGAAATGGTCAGCGCTGATGTAATAACATTTTTTCTCTCACAACATTAGAAATTGTACTGTAAACGTAGAGTTTATTGTTTTTTATACTACGACGAGTCCGACCACCATGGGAAATTAAATTTCATTAAGCGTCTAGGTGTTGTTTGATCGTCTTTAAAAGCATTTTCCGCACTAAAAATAATACGCCCTGAACTTTCCTATAACCAAGTTATCCCATTGATGTTGTCCTACTGGGCCGCTTAGGTCAGATATCTTTTCGCCATGGAACTACTACTGCTTTTCTTTACCAGTTTGGCACTCTGTATTTTTGCCCCTATCACTAGAAGGCAAATCGACGGTTCTAGCATTCGACGTATTCGACCATTGATCGACTGTGCTGCAGTATGCCCAGATTACAACCAGCTGGATGTGGGAACGAAATATTTGATGAATTTTCTCTAAGTTTTTGTTCTGTGTTCGTAAAGTACCACTTACTAACGTTCTGGTTAATTTGATCAGGGTCTTAAAATGTGATTCACAGCAATCACAGCACATCTGTGATTGTAAAAAAGGCAATTGATGCTGACTCTGACACACGGAGCATAGCGCAGACGTCATTCTTTTTTATTTGTTTTTTTTTTTTCACAACACGCTATGAATCAGTATGCAAGGCGTAGTAAAACTATTTGCTAACACAACTGTTTTCATAATCACTAGCGATAAATTGATTTCATTTGCATGATGGTGGTTATCTTGATCAAATTGCGTTGGTATCAGGTGTATTTCCTTTGTGTTCTTTTTGGTGTGAAATAGTAGAACCTTTGTAGGGTTTAATTATCGGTATTGGTTCACACTACAGTAGCCTCGGACTAATGAATACTAAGTAAACTGTTCCCGTTTTGTTAATGATATACTTTTGTGTTTTATGCTCTGAGCATTATTTTGATTAACAGATGCAGGAGCTTAGTTTATGTATCATCTGTGTGTTGAAATATAATATAACATAACATCACATCTGTAATCCCCAAAAGGGTTAGTCAGAGGTGTACTCACGTACCACCCACATTTCGACAGTTAAGTTTAAGTCCCATGTAATAGGGGACGAGCCTATTGCCACAAATCTAGACTCCGTGGCTGCTACTGAGAAATTCCTAATGGAAAAACCCAATAACACTGCCCGAACCGGTAATCGAACCTCATGCACATCAATAACACTGGCGATTACTAGACCAACGAGACAGGCTCTCGAAATACTTACCGAGATAGTGGTTTTGAAATTCATATCCCGTGTCTTTTGCAATACTTATATAGTCATACTCGCTCACGGCAATTTACAAGTGTGTGATTGAGTGACATCACAACTGACAGGTTAATATTACTTTCAGATGACTGTCAAGTTAAAACTTGTTTGTAAGTAATTAATATCAAAAATGTGAAAAAACTTTTTTTTTAACCGTATTAAAAAGGAGGAGGTTGTGTATTTACATCAGTACCTTTTTATGTCCTGTATGTTCTTCGATTCCTACGTGGTTCTTTTAACGTTTGGTTGAGGAAGCCAGCGAAGTGGTCCCATCATCATCATTCTCCTGAGTCCTGCCCTTATCCCAATTTATCTGCATGCGTAGCATCTCTTCTTTGCGCGGTGGTCCCATATAAATTGTGTTAACTTTGCTTGAGTACTTTAGTTTGCTCCTTTAATACAAATGGATGGTTCCTTAATAACTTCTAGTTACAATGGCAATGTAAAATTGGACTGCGTTATGTAAGAACGAATTAAGCGACGAAATCGAAAAAAAAAAGTTATGAATGCAGATCGACTATAGGCATTATAAATTATGTATTCAGCTATTTTTTTGTTCAAAAATCACGCTTATGTCCTTATAATAAGGGGTCGTATCAAGCGACATTTCGAAATTTGTTAGAATTTGTACACAGATTCGTTTTGCATTAAAGAATTATGCGGCAAAATAACGGTTACAAACAGTTTTAAAATAGTAATAACGAATTAAATACATACACATACTGTTTTTAAACCGCAGTATCGAATTAACTGCCGAAAATGGTATCTAATTCGTTAATGCGTATCACTAAACGCGCGATCTTTTATTCGTTCGAGAATGAAGTACCAGCTTGTGGCGTTTCATTCGTTATTGAATTCCTTTTTTCGCGGGTTTTTGGGAACGGGACGTATGGGGAGGAGGCGTTTTGAAGGAAAGTGCTTGTATGTATTTTCCAACATAAAAGTAACTTCAATAAAAAGAGAGAAGCAAGGATTGATAGGTACTTAAAAAAATGCTCAGGTTCAGATAAAATTGAAGACAAAAGAGGAAAGATATCAGGAAAGACTCTTAGGATGCCACAAGATGTTGAGCAAAGTGTTATAGAACACATTGATAAATTTCCAAAATATAAGTCCCATTACTGTAGAGCGCAGACAGACAGGATGTTATTACCACCGGATATGACTTTGCCAAAAATGTACGACTTATATTTATCGGAAGCAAGCTCTGATGAAGCAAGTAAAACAGTTTCTTTCGCATCTTATAAAACAATATTTTATACCAAATTTAATCTGCAAAAGAAAAAGTCACAGAAAGACACGTGTAATAAGTGCGACCTATTAACAGTAAAAATCAGAGATACTACTTCGCAAGAAACCAAATTAAGTTTAGAGAAGGAAAGAGAGCAGCACCATAAAGAAGCTGAAGACGCACGTGCTATGAAAACATGACATGACTTTGGCTAAGACTTGTGATCATATTGAAACTCACTTTTGATATGGAAAAAACACTGCCACTGCCAAGAATTCCAACCAACATCGTTTTATACAAACGCCAACTGTGGATATACAACTGCGGTGTGCATTCAGGTAAAACCAGTAAAGGGTTTTGTTACGTCTGGGTGGAAGGAGTAGCAGGCAGGGGAGCACAAGAAGTAGGCTCCACTTTACGCAAACATTTATCTTTAAATCTAGACTCAAAAGTCAAAGAACTTATCTTGTGGTCAGACTCCTGTGGTGGCCAGAACAGGAATATTGAATTGACTCGCCTACTATTTGCAATACTAGAAGAAAAAGACAACATGGAGAAAATCACCCTACGATTTATGGTTCCTGGGCATAGCTTCTTAGAAAATGATAGCGAGTTTAGTGATTCAATATAGAATCAGCCTTAAAAACCCATACACGGCTATATACTCCACAGGACTACAATTGACTACATTGATGTGATGACCAGTTGTCGTAAGAGAAACAAGTTGATAGCTACTAAAATGGAAAAAATAGACTTTGTCGGAGTTTCTACAATGCTGAAGACGACAGTAAATAGAAAAAAAGATGTAGAAGTAAATGCTACTAAAGAAATAAACATTTTTAAGAATAAACCTGGTCGGATATTTCTTTTAACCAGTCATGGTGGTTAACTCCATGAAGTAGATCTCATTATACGACCAAGAAGAGGGGCAATAGATAACCCATTGAAATTGTCAACGCACTATGAACAACTTTGGCCACAAGGAAAACCTATATCTCAACTAAAACTGGATGATATAAAATCCCTTCTTCACCTCGTTCCATCTGATGCCAGAAAATATTATGAAAATTTTACTGGTTCTACTGATTTAGAAGATGATGTTGAAGGTTTTGATGGATCTATGGATTTTGAAGTAGAAGACGGAGAACAAAAATAATAATATGGTATAGTGTAATGAATAAAATAAAAGAGAAACATACTTTTAAATACATAACTGTATAAATTTTCGTGCAATTTAATTATTTAGGATGTAGAAATGTTACAAACATTAAAATTTGTTTTAATTTTATTAATTATTTTATTAAAATGACTGGATATAATCTTATTGTCTAATTTATTTCACCCGAAACGAATCTCAATAAAGTATCAAACGACAATAATTTCGTATAGTACGTTAATTATTGCGAAATAAAATGGTCTGTTAATGGGTATAACACATTAACAAATTAAGCGGAAAAATGGCTTTAACTGCATAAGTTTGTTGAATAGCCTTATATATTTTTAACTAATCTGAAAAAAAAATTATACTCTAACTTAATAAATGAATGCACAGCGAACATTTTAACTTTGAAATCTTTGAAGCCCATTTTCTCAGTTTGTGTTAAGTGGCGCTTAATCGCTTCTTACATAACGCAGTCCAATTGTCTCATGACGAGCATTATTTTGTTTGATATTTATGTAGTTAAATTAAAAAGGTAAAATATAATAAAAACCGACTTCCTTTCCGACGACTTCAAAAGCACTAAACAAGTCATCAAAAAGTCTGGAGTCGTTTTTTTTCAACAAAGTTTTTTTAGTATTTGGCCGTTGTTTTAAACAATTTGAGTCACGTAAACATGGAAACGCGTCACTAGTAAATAAAGTAAAGTCACATGTGGGGGCATCGAAGCGCCGGGCGCCGTCTGATTCATGTCTGATTAAAAAATGTTCTAGAATGCTATTACGTGCATCTTCACCTAACTTTTAATAATCACAAGATTTTCCTCTAGTCCATTAATCCTCCAGCAAGATATTTGTTTAATAAACAACATCGGCTCCGGAAGACTTCTACGAAGATA
>CATKSF010000003.1:0-14930 GCA_949775195.1 Diarsia dahlii | reverse complement strand
TGTTCCCACACATATAAATACATATGTCTTAACTATATTCTATCTCTCTACCAATTTTCAGCTCCAAAACGCCAAGGATTTCATTTATATACTTGCGGGAGCCCTTAGTCCAGATCGTCACAAAAAAATTGTTAGATATTACACTTGCTGGCCGGTAGTACAAAAATCAAACTTACGTACAAACTCGCGAGAGCCTTTAGAGCTCCCTAATACGATCCTAATGCAAAATCTGATCTTAGCAAACCTCTACTCACCATGAACTCCGTCCCTGAAAAAAATCAAGATTGTTGCACAAAAAATGAAAGACTTTCAGACAAACTTGTGATATCCTTTAGACGTCCCTTATCCGACCCTGTCGCAAAATCCGTACATAGCAGACGTCTACTAACTATAAACTACATACCTGACAAAAATCAAGATTGTAGCACAAAAAATGAAGGACTTTCATACAAACTTGCGAGGGCTCATAAACCACCCTAATCAGGCCCTGTCGCAAAACTAATTCATATAAGATGTCTACTGACTATAAACTACGTCTCTGCCAAAAATCAAGATTGTAGCACGAAAAATGAAGGACTTTCATACAAACTTACGAGGGCCCTTAGACCACCCTAATCCAGCCCTGTCGCAAAATCCGTTCATAGCAGACGTCTACTAACTACATACTACGTCCCTGCCAATAATCAAGATTGTAGCCCAAAAAATGAAGGACGTTCATACAAACTTGTGAGGGCCCTTAGACCACCCTAATCCGGCCCTGTCGCAAAATTATTTCATAGCAGACGTCTACTGCCTATAAACTACGTCTCTGCCAAAAATCTAGATTGTAGCACAAAAAAATCAGAACTTTCATACAAACTGGCGAGAGCCCTTAGACCTCCCGAATCCAGCCCTGCCACAAAATCTGTTCTTACCAGGCGTCTACTAACTATAAAATACGTCCCTGCCAAAAATCAAGATTGTGGCACAAAAAATGAAGGACTTTCATACAAACTTGTGAGGGCCCTTAGACCACCCTAATCCGGCCCTGTCGCAAAATTAATTCATAGCAGACGCCCACTGATTATAAACTACGTCTCTGCCAAAAATCAAGATTTTAGCACGAAAAATTAAAGACTTTCCTATAAACTTGTGAGGGCCCTTAGACCACCCTAATCCGGCCCTGTCGCAAAATTAATTCATAGCAGACGCCCGCTGACTATAAACTACGTCTCTGCCAAAAATCTAGATTGTTGCACAAAAAATGAAGGAGTTTCATACAAACTTGCGAGGGCCCTTAGACCACCCTAATCTGGCCCTTTCGCAAAATCCGTTCTTAGCGGACGTCTACTAACCATAAACTACCTCCCTGCCAAAAATCATCTTTGTACGTCCAGCGGTTTTCGAGATTTCGTGATGAATCAGTGAGTGAGTGACCTTTCGCTTTTATAAATATAGATAACAGATTTATTAGATTAAATAATCCAATCACTCTTAAATCAAAACTACCGTCACTTTTACACCCGCAATGGTGTGTAATTTGATTTTATTCGAAGCGTACAGTTCACACGACCCGCTGAATCGAATCACAGTCAATCCTACAATAAATAATATAGGTTTCACAATTGACACAACCAACCAGTTTAGTTGATCATCGCCTGGGGTCCTAAATGCACAGGAATTTGAAACAATTGAATTGATTTCGACAGCTAATCAACGAAACGGGGTTGATTTGCCAAAACATGCAGCTAACTAAAAATAAACGGAGAATTTAACATGGAACACGACTACAATTAATAAGGTGATTATACGTGGAAATATGCGTACTAGATAATAATTATAATTACAAGATAATAATTATAATGAATTAGTTTCGTAGGCGTGAACACTTGACATTTTGTCACTTTTAGTAGAAAAATAAAAAATGGAGAAATATCGATTAAAGAACATGGTTCCCCATAATGTGCTACTATAAACGCCTCTACACTAATTTGTTTGTGGAGGTCAGATATACAGCCATCATTATCATCATCACAGACTATTAATGTTGCCACTGCCGGGACACAGGCCTCATCTCTTTGAGAGGTAATGGGCTAAAATATACCACGCGGGCCCGGTGCTGATTGGTAGATGTCACATGTCTTCGAATTTTTTGGTTCTAAGACATGCCGGTTTCCTCACGATGTGTTCCTTCACCGTTTTTAAAGCAGCGGTGATGAAATAAATTACACACAGTAGTTCTAACCCACGACCCCAGACGACGAGATAGACAGTCGCTCCATTAAAATACTGGTGTTTAGCTTCATCTGGTTCGACAGGCAGCCGACCCCAAAATAATAATAATATTCTTTATTTATATAAAAACAGATTGTAGCAGTTTATATCAAATTTCACAAAGTGGGTAGATAATATAAAATAGTTAGGAAAAGGCTAGGCAGATGATAATTATGACCTTTACACTATTTCTGACCTCGTTTACCTACAAAACTCTAAACACCGACTCGGTATCAATATAGGTCACAGGACCTACTCCTCGCGGTCACGTAAGATCAACTTTGATTGATACCCATTAAATAACAAAATTGTTTCCTCCAATTGATTCGTTAGACCTGCAGGATGATGACCATTATGCTATTTATGAGATATATTTTTCACTTTTGTTTTCTATGTGAAGATGGTGTAATGTCTTATGTTGGTAGGACATTGATATCTATATTTTGGATCATTTATATCAATTACGGTTGTCGTGGTATGAACATATTGTGATGTGAAATGTCGTGATGTGATAATATGGCAAGAAAGGCGGTGTCTCATGAGATGACTCGTAATAGAGAAGTATGGAAGGAGAAGATATCGCTGACCCCAAATGAATTCGAATATGGGTGAGAGGGGAATGGTGATGTCATTTATATCAATAAAAATCATAAGTGGAGATAAAATTGACCAATGTATTTTCTTTGTTTGTTTAGGCTGTTTCTTGGAGTAGTCAACTAGAATACACCAGCACCATCTAGTTTTAAAAAAAAAGTGTTAAGTCTTAGTTTAAAAGTGTTTGTACAACACATATTATTTACAAAATAAACATCATTTATCAATGCAGCAACAGTAACATCGAACTAGATGAAAGCAAAAGGGTCACGAAAAAACTTTTATCCGACAAAAAACGTAAATAAAATCACTAGCATCTGGTATAACCAAAGAGGCCTTTTCTACCCAACGCTAAACCACCAAAACTTGGATATCAGATAGGCATGTGTCCCAAACTATTTGATTCGATTAGACCAAACACAGGAACAGATCGAGGGCGTAAAATCCGCAAAATGGCATCGGACCTCAAAGTTTGAATCCTCCGCATTCCATTTGATCAGATTTCACTCCCGTCCGTGGCCTTTGCATACATCCGCAGGATTTACTGAGGCCGTGACCCAACATACGACATCCGAGTTTGTGGTCGCTTTGTCACTTCAAAAAAACTGTTTGGTCGTGAATTGAGGTCGTGAACTTCTCTAACTTGTGAATATGTTCCGCGTAACGTAATGTGTCTTGTCATCCAAAATGTAGGACATTTGGCATCGTTTGGCGTGGAGTTTTCAATTTGTGTAATGACTGCACTTTGTTATGCATTGTGATACACATTTGGCTGGAGTGCTTTGTTGCAAAGAGCATCGACCTGGCTACTACGGTAGTTGAAAATTTTAGCCAAAATGTACAATTGCAATGTCTGAACTAATTTGCCAGAGCTCCTAACAATATCACAAGGATACTTGCAACATCTAGATAATTTAATTTTACGATTATTTCCCGAAAACTTGTATGCAGTAGTTGCTTTTGCACGCGTATACACATTTCAGTACAGTATAGTTACGAAGTATTATAATATCTGTTGTATAGTATAGTAACAGTATATTCTATTAATCCAGAACTTCTTTTCTCAGACACTACTGTCTGCTTGCAAATTCGGTCTACGAGAAACAAAATGGACCAAATGTAAATCGTGATTTTAATCTGTCGAGACATCGCCGGTACAGCAAATATTCAAAAGCGAAAACCAACATAGCATTTTTATCGTCTGATTTTTAAATAAATTCAACAAAATTTTAGTTGGAGCGTGACTTGGCATGCAAAATGTCTGTATAGCTATATTATTTTACCGCCGAACAGTCAAGTTTTTTACAGACCTAAGAGCAATAGAAAATAATCGTTTCGGCATATTTTTACATAAATTTATTGGTTGAAATGGAAAACGATAAAAGGCTTTTAACGAACATGATTTGGCACAGCCAACTTTATTAGTGACGTCAGTTATACTCTTAACAAATTTCACCATTCAACAGTTTTGTTCGCTTTTAAAAGTACACATAAATAGCAGTCGTAGCCATGTAACTTCCCTTTCTAGAAAGGCAATTTCAAATAAAACTTGTAGAATATTCCAACAAGTCTTTTTAAGTCATCACGGAACCATTAACTTATTTTACTGTAACTCTACCCTTAAAGTACCTTAATACCAGTTTCTTCGCCCCGAGACTGACAACTGTGGACTGTAAATTACGTTGCAGAAAAAAAAGACTATTGAATTGTTTGCTGGGTATTCTAACACAGCCAGTGTCTAGTATCTGTTTGGGAGCAGCGCTGTATATCGTCCTTATCGAAGGAGCACAATATTAGTAATTTATAGAGGCCATTGTGTTACGGGGTGCGAAATGGCTTGGATATTCCAGGGTATTTCGGTGCAACTTAACACGTATGTACTGCTGAGACTTAAAGTATGTTATGAGGCAGTCTTGGTCGTTCAGTGGCAAATTATGTGGACAAATAGCAAGCGAGCCTTCGGCGCTGTTGCGGCTTATCCGGAATACTACCGACCTGGCCCGTTTCCAGTGGTTTTTTGGTATCGTCGCCGTTGTGAGATAAATCTGTATACTTTTTTAGAGAGCTTTGCCATGCGTAAATTCTGTGATAGTTGATTTGTTACAAAATGTTGCAGCAGAGTTTGGGCTTTCAAATATCTAGATATTTGAAAGCCTTTAAAATCTATTACGTTTACAAGAGTATTTCAGCGAGCGTTGAATTCCAGGCTCTCAATTATTCTGGTAATAAAGAGCTTCTCTAAATCAAGCGCTTTCGTGATGCATAACGTGGTCCCATATTCTCTTGCATTTTCTCAGTTAATATATCTTTTAAACGACTTTCTTTGCTGCCCGCTGCGGCGGGGTATAAATCGCATACCACTTTTTACATCGTTCTTTCGTCCCTCCGCTAGATTTAAAAGACTCTATTAACAGAAAGTGTCTTATAAAAATATTACAACATTTTTTATAGGACACGTAATTTTTGAGACAAAATGCGGGTACGTTTCGCCTTTGTTTTTAAGGCAAGCGGGGTAATGTTTAACAATTTATTATCCGTAATATGGTGTGTTACGTATCCTCGTAATATTTGGGCGGTTAGTGACTACGATAGCTGTGAAATATTGCTGTTGTTCTTTATAGTATTAGCATTTTTTTTTTTTTTTTTTTTTTTTTTTTTTTTTTTTTTTTTTTTTTTTTTTTTTTTTTTAGCTGGCCTGTTGGTCTAGTGGTTAGTAACCCTAACTGCTATGCCGCAGGTCGTGGGTTCGATTCCCACCCAGGACAAATGTTTGTGTGATGAGCACGATCATTTGTTCTGTGTCTGGGTGTAATTTATCTATAATATGTATGTATTTAGAAATATATAAGTATGTTTATCAGTTGTCTAGTACCCATAACACAAGCTCTGCTTAGCTTGGGACTAGATGGCGTTGTGTGATAGTTGTGGAATATTATTATTATTATTATTATTATTATTTTATCATACAAAATCATATTGAAGGGAAGTAGGATAGTTTGGTGAATTATAGTATTAGTCCAATCTGATAAGAGTATCCTTAGATTATACAGTGAATGTCAGTGTCTGGTTATAAGTTCCGAATAGCTGTTCTGAATTACAAAATACATCATCACACGTCGACAACATATAATATATTGTTTTTGGTGGGTGGAAAATCATCAAATAATAATTCCGCTCTTGGGCGGAGCGAAAGGGAGTGTCAGACTTCTACTGACTAAAAACCACCCATGTTCCTTCTTAGCCCTTTATATCGAGGCCGCAGTACCTTTGTATCTACCCTTGATAGCAGATTGAAGAAGATACAACCAAAATGAAATATGCAAAAAAAAAAATAAGAAAACCCAAATAATACTGATCGAAACTTTATGTCGCTTTTAATGCAATCAATAACCATGAGTTTTTTATGCACTTACAACATCTAAGGTTAATTTTTGGAAGAAAAAGGAGCTCAAAAATATTTTGCCAACCAACGTTCACATGACACGATATAATTTTTAGATTACCCTGTAATGACTACCTTAGTGAAGGCCATTTATTCACATGACTTGCAAAATGTGTCAACGTGCCCATTATAATATTCATGCTATTGATTATTCCAGAATTTACACTTTTTTCCGCGCTTTTTGGTATATTTTTACATCACGTCAGCGTGGGTAAAATAAAATCGAACCCTATGGAATAATTAAAAATACGTTGTATACATAATATTAGGTCTTTACCTATGAAATTGCCGATTTGTATGAGAATTTTAAAATATAAAAAATTTGGTATTTTTTTTATTTCAGCGAATCAAAGTACTGGCCCAAATGATCTATACAATTTTGCCATTTTGATGGCAGTTTGTTTATCCCTTTACTGTAGAAGTCTGCCGGACGGGAGGCGATGAAGTCAGCGAAAGCGTTTTGTACTGCCTCTCGGGTGTCGAATTTTTTACCACTTAAAAAAATGTCTAAATTTTAAAAAAAAGTAGAAATCTGTTGGGGCAAGGTCCGGTGAGTACGGTGGGTGACGGAGAGCTTCCAGCTGTAACTCTTGTTTGCTTTGCGATGGTCTTTCGTGAAGTGTGAGCTCGCGCGTTGTCGTGGAGAAGCAATGGGGAAGACCGATTGACTAGTCTTGGTTGTTGAATTGCGAGCTTCTCCATCATTGTTTGCAATTCTTTGCAATAGACATCTGCCGTCACTGTTGTGACATTCGGTAAGAAGCTGTGGTGTACAAGTTCGGCACTGGTCCACCAGACAGTCACCATCATCTTCCTATGAGTAATCTTTTTTGTAGCGCACTAATTAGGTGATGTACCCGGGTTCACCCACTGAGACGAACGCTTACGGTTGTCGTACAGGATCCACTTTTCATCGCAGGTAACAATTTGATAAGAATTTCATCGTTTCTATGCCGATTCAGTAGTGCTATCCATGCTTCGACGCGTAAATCTCGCTGTTGGTCGCTTAGTTCGCGTGGCACGCACTTATCTAGCTTTTTTATCTTTCCAATTTGACGCAAGTGCCTCAATGTTGTTTTGACACTAACTCCAAGGCCTGCAGTAAGCTCAGCCTTAGATTGAGTTGGATCCGCTTCCACTATCGCCTTCAATTCGTCGTTGTCGACAATGTTAACCGGCCAACCGCGAGGCTCGTTCTTCGACTCAAAATTTCCAGATTGAAAACGATTGAACCATTAATGGACCGTGTTTATGCAAGCAGTGTTAAATCCGTACACGTCGTTAATGTTTCGTGTTGTTTGCGCAGCAATATTTCCACGTATGAACTGATATTCGAAAATTGTACGAATTTGTAGTTTATCCATGGCGCCAAAAACTACCAAAAAGTCACAAAAACAAAAAACTATCAAAAAACAAATGACTAAATTTGAAATTAAATTAACACGTCTTTCGAATAAAATTTACTTGAATTTCGAATTACGCGCCAATCCACAGCTAATTAAATCTGAAAATGCCGGTTGTAGAATCTGCAATTACATAGGTAAAGACCTATTATTATCTTATATTACATGTATATTTGTAAGAGTCATCATCTGTTTAGGCTTTTGCTCATCTATTTTAGGGCCGCCAGTTTAACTATTAGATACAGTTGAATACCATAATTTTGTATGCAGCGACTAAGTACTAAACTGATCTCCACTTCACTCTCTACGGGGTTTCTTTATTATATCTATTTCAGCCCTATTTCCTCTGAATGTTCATACAAAGTCAGGTCTGTTTATTTTCAAACGTTTCTTCTTTATTAATTTCCTCGTGTATGTGGGTGCGTTTATAAACATAAATGTCATATACACCGATCTAAAAGAACAATATGTGGGCGAAATAAAATGTTTGTTCCTTTCATATCGCCTACGGGTGTAGCAATGACCTATTAGCTGGGAACTAGGGTATCTACCTACTGACTTACTTTATTCTATTAGTTGCAGGTTAATTTTACATTAATTGCAGATTAATCTATTATCCATGGAATCTTGGGATGCGATTCCCAGGTAAATCCTTAGTATTCTTCTTCTTCGTCGTTCCCTTGATCCCCGGTAAAAGTGTGTGAAAGGAACACCGGGGTTAGAATCTGAAAGACTCTTCCACTCGTTCTAGGGCTGAAGACATCCATGAGGATTTGACTCTCCAAAAATTAAAGATATGTCCAAACTGTTTACGACAAAACTGACCCAATCTAGTTTTAAAACATAACTTAGTGTGGCATTTAAAAGTAATTTAAAAAATATATTTACAGAAATTAAAATGATTAATTTAAGACTCATTAAACGCTTTGTAACTCATTGCTACTTATGTTTAAATGTAACCCGTTGTGTTCATGTCGGCTCATTCTTTCGGGGTTATGGGCGTGAAGGGTGATCAACAAATTCTGCAATCACAAAATAAACACTGTGTCACCGAAATCTATTTCAAATTGCTCGATTAGAAGTTAGTATTTCGAATTACATACTTCGGGTTGATGATGCTGGATTTAATTACCGTTTACTACAATTAGTCGAAAACAAAGCCATATCGGTTACGGTACAATAATGTAGGGACAAACATTGCTAACATTTGCTACCGTGTTGGGATAATAATTATTATATTTATCTGAATGTGTGGAGGAAAATAATTTATTTGTTATTTCTTTTAAATAAGTAGTTAATTTTTTTTTATATTAACGAGGTTTCTAAGGCAAGCATACTCGTATTTGTATTTTCAACACACTGGCTCGTAAAGAGAGCCTTAATTATTACATCGTTCGTAAGGCCATAAACCGAACTATAACTCACACGTGCATAATAATATTACACACTAGTGCATAATAGAATTATCACTACAAAGTTAAGTTAGTACCTTACTGCAAATGATATGCGAGTAAACAGAGCATTTTCAATTTAACCGGGTAATACCGTTTATTTTATTTTTTTATTGGTTGAGTTGCTATGTTCTTAAAAAAGTTTCGATACAAAAAAGATCGTGTTCAATAGTAAAAATAAATTAATATACCTAGTGCTTGCTTATTTCATGCAACTTTGAATTTAAATAGGTAATTTCAACTTGTAAGTTTTTAATAAATAATTTTTCACTCAAATAATCTTTTGTTTTCTTTGTAAAAAAGAAAACTTTAAATTGCCCATTTTGTCCGTGGCTAAAACTCTATCCGCAAAAAGTCAAAAATAAAGAAAACTCATTATTTTAGTCTATGGCCGATCGCCATTGTTACAGTATGAGCATTTTAAGTGTGAATTTCATGGTGGCGCCACTGGTCAAGAAAAAATGCATCGCTACGTCAAACTTAGTACATTTATTTTAGTTCCGTGTTTTTCCGCCTGCACAGATAAGTTTGTCGAACTGTAAACCGATTATTTTTTCCCACTATTGTGAAAAAAAACAGAACTCGTTTTAACTGTTGAAGATGACTTTTTAGTATTATTTTCTTCACAAGTGTGTTGAAAAACGTCGTAATGATACACGTGTGTATTGATGATTACCGCCCTCGGCTCGCTTAAGACCCTCACCTGCCGGCTCGGGTCTCAATGGCGCCTCAGCGGTAATCACCAATATTACACACTTGTACCATAATGTACTATTACGAGACAATTAAGAGGCAGTTCAATAATCACGTTCCACGTTTAAAAACATCCAGGGCACAATTCGTTCTCGACAATGGGAAACTTCTGAAAGAAACCAGGATTTAAAGGTCTAAAAAGGACTACGCACATACGGATGTGGTGGTCTAATAGTTCTAGACTACATCATCTGCCTAGCCTTTTTCTCACTATGTTGGGGTTGGCTTCCAAACTAACTGGATGCAGCTGTATATACTTACGAGACTTGCAACTGCAGGTTTCGTCAGTCCGAACTCCTTTTAAAAACCCCCCATTACATCGTAATACCTATAAAAAATCATTTACTACACAACCTCATCCCACAAAGCAACTCATGCGACCACAATTTACTTGGACATTAGGAACAGTCTATTAAGGTCAGGACATTATCCTTGTAAATCACAGGACGGTCCAGAACTAATAACATTAAACTCTGCTGCCTCATAAAAAAGATGGTCATGTTATTACTGGCCCGCCTGTGGGTGTACTTGTTAGGTTGAGATTTGCTATAATAGATATTACTTACAAAGAGATTCGGGGATACCTTGCTTGTGTGGTTTCTGTAATGATAAGATCAGTATAATTTCTTAGGTAAGAAGATCTATAAGTAACTATTAAACTCAAAGCATTGATAGCTTTTGAGCTCCATAAAAATCAATGCATTACAAGCACTAGTGAATGTTAAAAAACAGCAATATATACTGACGTAATAATTTGTGAAAGCACTGTAGTTGCCCATTCTAAAGCGTAGATCTATAAGGAAAAGAAGAGGCAATCAACTTCATGGACACTCTTTTAAATCAAAAATCAAAATATTGTTACATACATACATACAATGTCACTCAGATATTGATATGCACTATGCTCTGAGGGTTTAAATTTGAAATTAAATTATTCAGAATGGAACTAAAGTTGCTGATATAGCTTGCAGAGAGAGCAAGCTGAAGTGATAATGGGCAGGCCATGGCTGTCAATTGAATAACAGAATTGTGGCAATTTCTGATGAGGAGACCGCGTATTAGAGTATTGTGGGATGCTTCCTAGCTGAATAAGTAATCGACGAAGGACGATTGGGTTTTTCCGTCACGAATTTCTTAGCAGCTGCCACGGATTCTGCAATTGTTCCCCTTTCATGGCAATATGCTCGCCCCGTATTACGTGGGACATAAACATTTTCGGGCAAAATATGGGTGTATAATGATCGGCACGATTCTTGAGCGCTGACGCAAAAGTGAGTTACTAGGTCCCTTTGGTGGTATGAAGTGAGACGCGGGGCGGGGAGAGTGCAGTGATTGGCCCGTAGCGCATCGCGTCATAGCCGTCACTTCGGGATTTGTTATTTACTCCTGCTGCACTTACCTCACGACCAATAATTAATAAACGGGTGTGCGTTTTATTTGTCATAAAGTGTACGATGCGCACAGCGATCCCCACTCTTCCGCCGAGCTCTCAAGAACCGTGCCGGGTACTATACTATTAGGCACACCTCTACATAATCCTTCAGGGATTACAGGTGTGATGTTATGTTCTAAAACCCTTCCATATTCTCAAGACGCCAAAAATACAGACGATCGTTTCGTGCTTAAATCCGATCACCTAACTTTATCGCAAGTTGCAAACACGTACCCCAAAAGATACAAGCCTTCTATTTCTATAAATAAGAACCTAAGCTTGGGCAGGATCGCACGACTGGCTGTTAATGGACATCTGAAAGAGCACAAGTAACATCTAAAAATATCTACATCGGCCAGAGTATTCCAGGTTTATTTTAATATGCAAACACGGCTTTTAATACATACATAATGAGACAAGGTATTCATTTTAATAAAAGCATCATTCGTACGGCTACCCTTTTAAATTCGATAGTATTATAATTATACATAAAATAATTCAGGCATTTTCTGCTGGACATTAAATTGTGAGGTAATTTTCCTGTTTATAACTGTTACAACATATAATAACTGTTTATGTGAACGGTTACATTATAATCTCCGTCTCAATCATTAAAAAAAACATGTAATGTTTTTTTAGCCGAAGTGAAAATATTACAAAATAGATTTAAATAAGGTGAGGTATGTAACAGCTGTAATCGGTAATAACATGAAGAATAAGTAATGACAGGTACCTAATATCTTATTTAACGGTTATACTATTAAGATCAGAAGAACTCGTGATTTATTAATAACTGCTACTCGGGTCGATCTTTATATTAAACCGTGTTTGCCTAGGATGATCAAGGGATGTACCTACCTCGGAAAACACGTCAAGCCTTTGGTCCCGGCCGCCATATATAAATCTTTAGCAGTTGTTATAAGTAATCAGTGGCCTGAAAGTCTGACAACCAGTCTTACCAAAGGAAATCCAGGGTAATGCTTACCCTGGGTATAACCCAATACAAGCTGTAGTTGGGAAAGGCTAAGCAGATGGTGACCATTAAGATCAGTCTTATCCTTAAAATAAATAAAAAATAATAGAGCCACCTAACTAATCTTTCCAAAAGCTAAATAATAGCGTGTTAATGTTTAGCACTTACATCCATAGAGCGTTGTACAAGAAATATTGCCTATTTTTGGAGCGAATTGCCGTTGGTCACAGATGGGCTTCACAACATGCCCGGCATTGCCCGGTCAACGTTACTGTGTTGAAATCACAGATATAGATAGACCTAGATAACGCAAGTATCACGATTTCTATGAAAACAAAGCGTGCCATTTTTTGACTACCTATTATGACGTCACAAGCACTATTTAGGATGGGAAAATTAAATAGATTCAAAGACGCTGCCGCGTACGGTGCCCCCTTCGTCCTAACCCTCGCCTTGCACCAGTGCCGACGTCTAACTAGCGCTATACAGCAAGACAGACTGAGCGCGAAAGTGGCCACTTACGATTTTTGTACGTAAGCTAGGCACGCGAAGTAGTTGCTCTTGCGATATCTAGGTCTATCTGTATCTGTGATTGGAACGTTGGATATAAGGTCCTTATTGCAATTGTAGGCTATTTATATCACTGAATTATTGTTATTGTTATCACCTTGGTATTGTTTTATAAGGGCAATGACCGTGAGAAGTTTCGGGTGGAGTTATAAGGGCGTGAATGTGAAACTTATGAGAAAAGTTTTGCACACGAGTTCTTGTTATAGTGTGACTGGAACAAGCGTTTTGTTTTATGAGTATTTCTATTATGTTGATGATTATGTTGAAAGTTTGTTAACGGTCACCTTAGGTTAGTGTTTTAGCACTTGAAGTGGCAATTATTGGCAAGTATCGGTGTTTTCTGATATAAAAGGTCAGTAAAAAATCGTTTAATTTTCATTAATAAAGCAAAACTAACAACTGAATTGTAAACTGACCTGATAAAAGTAGCTTAGAAACATTTAAAACTAAATTTTCTTAACAAGCATTGACAACTAAAATCAATTATTTGTATTCTGATAAACCACAATTTACGAAACCCAATCCTGTCTCTTCGAAGCAGATTTGTGTAATTAAAACCTTCCGAAAACCCAAATTTCTTGACATAACCTTCTAAAGAATTCCCTCCCTTATCAAGAAGTATTTTGGTTGACTGACTATTTAATAAGAATCTATTGGATTTGTTATTGACAGGACACACCATATGTGACGTTATTGAGGGCTCTGCAATATGAGGGTGGTCGCTAGCCAAGCGTAGCATGGCGGACAAAATACTGCGTACTACTACGCCAGTTATTTCTAACTGGCGTAGAAATAACTGGGGGCACCCTGTATACGTATTTTAATCAATCGAACTGGTTTTGATAAGGTCGTTGAAATAATTTTTTGTTGGAATTTGTATGATTCTTTATAGGAAATGCCCCGAAGAAGATCAGATATCGCGATCAATTTCGGACTGAAAAAGACGTAGAAGAATTTATTTATAATTTACTGTGCGCAAATGCTAGAGTAGGCAATCGAAGACACATGGCTTCTAGAAATCCACACTGGATTACGACCAACAGAAAGGCTGCCTGTGTCTCAGCAGTGTGCACATTATAAACTGATTGTAATAGATGTATGAATAAAGCTTAATATGCTTCTGTTTCATCCTCCATTTTCAGATTTCTGACAATCGAGTACATAGTAGGTACACAGTTTTATAGAGAACAGGAAGATCGACCGTGCCTATAGTTTAAGTAAGTAAGAGACTAACATACAAGTTATCGAGCGTCTCCCTACGAGGACCGATGACCTGCTGAAGGAGGCGGGGATTCGCTGGATGCGAGACACACGAGACTGGTCAATGTGGCGACAGTTGAGGGTGACCTTTTTTTTTTCATCAAATGACCCCCCCCCGCTCTTGGGCAGAGCGAAGGGGAGTGTCAGACTTCTACTGACTAAAAACCGAACCCATGTTCCTTCTTCGCCCTTGTGTCGGAGCCGCGTTAACCTTTCGATAATCCACAGCCCCGACGGGCGTCGGCCCTTGCGGGCCCCTTCCATATTGCTGACATCTCTTTGAGACGCGCGTGGAACACGTACGCGCCGCCGACACGGTCTGTTGCCGTCATGACGACGGCCAGACGGCGAGCTAGCCCGTTACTCACCGTCCACAGGCCCGCGTCTACGGTGGCCGGAGGTCATCGCGTGACCCCCGACGCCCGGAGCGCCTTCCGCGGCGGCTGGGACGTTGAGAAGTTCTCTCCCTCTCTCGTTCCGCCACCTCCTTCGCTAGCATCACTGCTTCGCAGAAGGAGGCGACGGCGGCGTCCCATTCCTCCTCGCCCCGGACAATTGAGGGTGACCTATGCCCAGCATTGGACGTCCTTCAGCAAATCGTTCTTTGAAATGATGATGATGACGTTGTTTTAAGCAAAACTACATTGATAAAGATTTAATCATTATAATCATTTTCCTGCCCTTGTCCCATGTCACTTGGAGTCAGCGCAAAACTTTTTTTCTTCTATTCGTACCTGCCAAATGACACGCAATAATTTACACGTTAAATTACTATTTATTGAACAGAATGAAGTATCTA
>OX459189.1:34571554-34578549 GCA_949775195.1 Diarsia dahlii | reverse complement strand
TAACCTAACCTAACCTAACCTAACCTAACCTAACCTAACCTAACCTAACCTAACCTAACCTAACCTAACCTAACCTAACCTAACCTAACCTAACCTAACCTAACCTAACCTAACCTAACCTAACCTAACCTAACCTAACCTAACCTAACCTAACCTAACCTAACCTAACCTAACCTAACCTAACCTAACCTAACCTAACCTAACCTAACCTAACCTAACCTAACCTAACCTAACCTAACCTAACCTAACCTAACCTAACCTAACCTAACCTAACCTAACCTAACCTAACCTAACCTAACCTAACCTAACCTAACCTTAACCTAACCTAACCTAACCTAACCTAACCTAACCTAACCTAACCTAACCTAACCTAACCTAACCTAACCTAACCTAACCTAACCTAACCTAACCTAACCTAACCTAACCTAACCTAACCTAACCTAACCTAACCTAACCTAACCTAACCTAACCTAACCTAACCTAACCTAACCTAACCTAACCTAACCTAACCTAACCTAACCTAACCTAACCTAACCTAACCTAACCTAACCTAACCTAACCTAACCTAACCTAACCTAACCTAACCTAACCTAACCTAACCTAACCTAACCTAACCTAACCTAACCTAACCTAACCTAACCTAACCTAACCTAACCTAACCTAACCTAACCTAACCTAACCTAACCTAACCTAACCTAACCTAACCTAACCTAACCTAACCTAACCTAACCTAACCTAACCTAACCTAACCTAACCTAACCTAACCTAACCTAACCTAACCTAACCTAACCTAACCTAACCTAACCTAACCTAACCTAACCTAACCTAACCTAACCTAACCTAACCTAACCTAACTAACCTAACCTAACCTAACCTAACCTAACCTAACCTAACCTAACCTAACTAACCTAACCTAACCTAACCTAACCTAACCTAACCTAACCTAACCTAACCTAACCTAACCTAACCTAACCTACCTAACCTAACCTAACCTAACCTAACCTAACCTAACCTAACCTAACCTAACCTAACCTAACCTAACCTAACCTAACCTAACCTAACCTAACCTAACCTAACCTAACCTAACCTAACCTAACCTAACCTAACCTAACCTAACCTAACCTAACCTAACCTAACCTAACCTAACCTAACCTAACCTAACCTAACCTAACCTAACCTAACCTAACCTAACCTAACCTAACCTAACCTAACTAACCTAACCTAACCTAACCTACTACCTAACCTAACCTAACCTAACCTAACCTAACCTAACCTAACCTAACTAACCTAACCTAACCTAACCTAACCTAACCTAACCTAACCTAACCTAACCTAACCTAACCTAACCTAACCTAACCTAACCTAACCTAACCTAACCTAACCTAACCTAACCTAACCTAACCTAACCTAACCTAACCTAACCTAACCTAACCTAACCTAACCTAACCTAACCTAACCTAACCTAACCTAACCTAACTAACCTAACCTAACCTAACCTAACCTAACCTAACCTAACCTAACCTAACCTAACCTAACCTAACCTAACCTAACCTAACCTAACCTAACCTAACCTAACCTAACCTAACCTAACCTAACCTAACCTAACCTAACCTAACCTAACCTAACCTAACCTAACCTAACCTAACCTAACCTAACCTAACCTAACCTAACCTAACCTAACCTAACCTAACCTAACCTAACCTAACCTAACCTAACCTAACCTAACCTAACCTAACCTAACCTAACCTAACCTAACCTAACCTAACCTAACCTAACCTACCTAACCTAACCTAACCTAACCTAACCTAACCTAACCTAACCTAACCTAACCTAACCTAACCTAACCTAACCTAACCTAACTAACCTAACCTAACCTAACCTAACCTAACCTAACCTAACCTAACCTAACCTAACCTAACCTAACCTAACCTAACCTAACCTAACCTAACCTAACCTAACCTAACCTAACCTAACCTAACCTAACCTAACCTAACCTAACCTAACCTAACCTAACCTAACCTAACCTAACCTAACCTAACCTAACCTAACCTAACCTAACCTAACCTAACCTAACCTAACCTAACCTAACCTAACCTAACCTAACCTAACCTAACCTAACCTAACCTAACCTAACCTAACCTAACCTAACCTAACCTAACTAACCTAACCTAACCTAACCTAACCTAACCTAACTAACCTAACCTAACCTAACCTAACCTAACCTAACCTAACCTAACCTAACCTAACCTAACCTAACCTAACCTAACCTAACCTAACCTAACCTAACCTAACCTAACCTAACCTAACCTAACCTAACCTAACCTAACCTAACCTAACCTAACCTAACCTAACCTAACCTAACCTAACCTAACCTAACCTAACCTAACCTAACCTAACCTAACCTAACCTAACCTAACCTAACCTAACCTAACCTAACCTAACCTAACCTAACCTAACCTAACCTAACCTAACCTAACCTAACCTAACCTAACCTAACCTAACCTAACCTAACCTAACCTAACCTAACCTAACCTAACCTAACCTAACCTAACCTAACCTAACCTAACCTAACCTAACCTAACCTAACCTAACCTAACCTAACCTAACCTAACCTAACCTAACCTAACCTAACCTAACCTAACTAACCTAACCTAACCTAACCTAACCTAACCTAACCTAACCTAACCTAACCTAACCTAACCTAACCTAACCTAACCTAACCTAACCTAACCTAACCTAACCTAACCTAACCTAACCTAACCTAACCTAACCTAACCTAACCTAACCTAACCTAACCTAACCTAACCTAACCTAACCTAACCTAACCTAACCTAACCTAACCTAACCTAACCTAACCTAACCTAACCTAACCTAACCTAACCTAACCTAACCTAACCTAACCTAACCTAACCTAACCTAACCTAACCTAACCTAACCTAACCTAACCTAACCTAACCTAACCTAACCTAACCTAACCTAACCTAACCTAACCTAACCTAACCTAACCTAACCTAACCTAACCTAACCTAACCTAACCTAACCTAACCTAACCTAACCTAACCTAACCTAACCTAACCTAACCTAACCTAACCTAACCTAACAACCTAACCTAACCTAACCTAACCTAACCTAACCTAACCTAACCTAACCTAACCTAACCTAACCTAACCTAACCTAACCTAACCTAACCTAACCTAACCTAACCTAACCTAACCTAACCTAACCTAACCTAACCTAACCTAACCTAACCTAACCTAACCTAACCTAACTAACCTAACCTAACCTAACCTAACCTAACCTAACCTAACCTAACCTAACCTAACCTAACCTAACCTAACCTAACCTAACCTAACCTAACCTAACCTAACCTAACCTAACCTAACCTAACCTAACCTAACCTAACCTAACCTAACCTAACCTAACCTAACCTAACCTAACCTAACCTAACCTAACCTAACCTAACCTAACCTAACCTAACCTAACCTAACCTAACCTAACCTAACCTAACCTAACCTAACCTAACCTAACCTAACCTAACCTAACCTAACCTAACCTAACCTAACCTAACCTAACCTAACCTAACCTAACCTAACCTAACCTAACCTAACCTAACCTAACCTAACCTAACCTAACCTAACCTAACCTAACCTAACCTAACCTAACCTAACCTAACCTAACCTAACCTAACCTAACTAACCTAACCTAACCTAACCTAACCTAACCTAACCTAACCTAACCTAACCTAACCTAACCTAACCTAACCTAACCTAACCTAACCTAACCTAACCTAACCTAACCTAACCTAACCTAACCTAACCTAACCTAACCTAACCTAACCTAACCTAACCTAACCTAACCTAACCTAACCTAACCTAACCTAACCTAACCTAACCTAACCTAACCTAACCTAACCTAACCTAACCTAACCTAACCTAACCTAACCTAACCTAACCTAACCTAACCTAACCTAACCTAACCTAACCTAACCTAACCTAACCTAACTAACCTAACCTAACCTAACCTAACCTAACCTAACCTAACCTAACCTAACCTAACCTAACCTAACCTAACCTAACCTAACCTAACCTAACCTAACCTAACCTAACCTAACCTAACCTAACCTAACCTAACCTAACCTAACCTAACCTAACCTAACCTAACCTAACCTAACCTAACTAACCTAACCTAACCTAACCTAACCTAACCTAACCTAACCTAACCTAACCTAACCTAACCTAACCTAACCTAACCTAACCTAACCTAACCTAACCTAACCTAACCTAACCTAACCTAACCTAACCTAACCTAACCTAACCTAACCTAACCTAACCTAACCTAACCTAACCTAACCTAACCTAACCTAACCTAACCTAACCTAACCTAACCTAACCTAACCTAACCTAACCTAACCTAACCTAACCTAACCTAACCTAACCTAACCTAACCTAACCTAACCTAACCTAACCTAACCTAACCTAACCTAACCTAACCTAACCTAACCTAACCTAACCTAACCTAACCTAACCTAACCTAACCTAACCTAACCTAACCTAACCTAACCTAACCTAACCTAACCTAACCTAACCTAACCTAACCTAACCTAACCTAACCTAACCTAACCTAACCTAACCTAACCTAACCTAACCTAACCTAACCTAACCTAACCTAACCTAACCTAACCTAACCTAACCTAACCTAACCTAACCTAACCTAACCTAACCTAACCTAACCTAACCTAACCTAACCTAACCTAACCTAACCTAACCTAACCTAACCTAACCTAACCTAACCTAACCTAACCTAACCTAACCTAACCTAACCTAACCTAACCTAACCTAACCTAACCTAACCTAACCTAACCTAACCTAACTAACCTAACCTAACCTAACCTAACCTAACCTAACCTAACCTAACCTAACCTAACCTAACCTAACCTAACCTAACCTAACCTAACCTAACCTAACCTAACCTAACCTAACCTAACCTAACCTAACCTAACCTAACCTAACCTAACCTAACCTAACCTAACCTAACCTAACCTAACCTAACCTAACCTAACCTAACCTACCTAACCTAACCTAACCTAACCTAACCTAACCTAACCTAACCTAACCTAACCTAACCTAACCTAACCTAACCTAACTAACCTAACCTAACCTAACCTAACCTAACCTAACCTAACCTAACCTAACCTAACCTAACCTAACCTAACCTAACCTAACCTAACCTAACCTAACCTAACCTAACCTAACCTAACCTAACCTAACCTAACCTAACCTAACCTAACCTAACCTAACCTAACCTAACCTAACCTAACCTAACCTAACCTAACCTAACCTAACCTAACCTAACCTAACCTAACCTAACCTAACCTAACCTAACCTAACCTAACCTAACCTAACCTAACCTAACCTAACCTAACCTAACCTAACCTAACCTAACCTAACCTAACCTAACCTAACCTAACCTAACCTAACCTAACCTAACCTAACCTAACCTAACCTAACCTAACCTAACCTAACCTAACCTAACCTAACCTAACCTAACCTAACCTAACCTAACCTAACCTAACCTAACCTAACCTAACCTAACCTAACCTAACCTAACCTAACCTAACCTAACCTAACCAGTCCAGGTCAGACCCAAGGTATGGCAGAGGATGACGGAGGCTGGGGCTCTCTACCTGGACCTGCAAAGGGTAAGGGTGGAGGACCAGTCGCCGCTCATCCAATGCACGAAATGCCTAGCATTCGGACACGGCCGGAAATTTTGCACTGAGAGTGTGGACAGATGCAGTCACTGCGGAGGACCGCACTTACGCGAAAAATGCGTGGAATTTGTTGCGGGAAATGAACCGCAGTGCTGCAACTGCTCACACTCCAAGCTCCAGAGGACTGACCACAACGCCTTTAGCGTGGAGTGCCCGATCCGCAAGAAATGGGACTACCTGGCTCGGACGACAACGGCATACGCCTAGACTGCTCCCTAAGGTACACATAACACACACAACACACACAAGCACACACACAACACGCACAGGAACACACCAAGACAGCAACACAAACTGGGAGTACATTACAGAAGTAGATAACAACTACGAAACGAACATATACATGGAAACCAAAAGACAAAAACAAACACGGATATATAAAATATATAATAAATATATACAAGTATATCAAAACACACACGCAACACAAAACACACACAAAACACAAAAACAAACACAGATATATAAAATATATAGTCAATACATACTTGTATATCAAAACACACACACAACACAAAACACACACTCCAAACAACCCCTGAAACCTGAAACCTTTGAGTATAGTAAAATACCCCAGCATGAGAAATGTCAATAAATATGTATAACATAAGTATATATTATATTATTGCCAAGATAGTAAGATAATAAATAAATAAACGCAACAAAGTGAAAGGAAGTCACACAAATCCTTAGAAATGTCCAAGTATATTATGTCCAAAGTCCAAACCATACCTATGTCCATAAACCGAAAATTGGTACCTACAGGAAAATGTGTTATAAAACTTAGTTCATGTTAGAAAATAAGAGTATAAGTTAAAATACTGTGTTAGAAATTAAGAGTTTGTATTAGAATAAACCTGTTATTGTGTAGACATAAAATAAGGAAATAATTGTAAAATTAGTGATAAGAAAATAAGTTTGTTATAATTAGGAATAATGTTTTAAAAAATAAGTTTGCACATTATGTTTTAACAATATATAAAGCAAATTGTCCATAAAATAGATGTGCAAAAACAAAACACAGATGTTAAGAATAGTATAAAGTCTTAGTATATAAAAAAAAAAAAAAAAAAAAAAAAAAAAAAAAAAAAAACATTGTTAAGAAAAGAATAAAATTAGAGAATTAATGTAAAAGACCTAATGTAAAAAACCAATAATGTTAATAAAACTGATTGTGTTTAAGATCCCTAAATAAAGAAAAATAAATAACAAAGAAGTAGATAGA
>OX459189.1:34564054-34569054 GCA_949775195.1 Diarsia dahlii | reverse complement strand
CCTAACCTAACCTAACCTAACCTAACCTAACCTAACCTAACCTAACCTAACCTAACCTAACCTAACCTAACCTAACCTAACCTAACCTAACCTAACCTAACCTAACCTAACTAACCTAACCTAACCTAACCTAACCTAACCTAACCTAACCTAACCTAACCTAACCTAACCTAACCTAACCTAACCTAACCTAACCTAACCTAACCTAACCTAACCTAACCTAACCTAACCTAACCTAACCTAACCTAACCTAACCTAACCTAACCTAACCTAACCTAACCTAACCTAACCTAACCTAACCTAACCTAACCTAACCTAACCTAACCTAACCTAACCTAACCTAACCTAACCTAACCTAACCTAACCTAACCTAACCTAACCTAACCTAACCTAACCTAACCTAACCTAACTAACCTAACCTAACCTAACCTAACCTAACCTAACCTAACCTAACCTAACCTAACCTAACCTAACCTAACCTAACCTAACCTAACCTAACCTAACCTAACCTAACCTAACCTAACCTAACCTAACCTAACCTAACCTAACCTAACCTAACCTAACCTAACCTAACCTAACCTAACCTAACCTAACCTAACCTAACCTAACCTAACCTAACCTAACCTAACCTAACCTAACCTAACCTAACCTAACCTAACCTAACCTAACCTAACCTAACCTAACCTAACCTAACCTAACCTAACCTAACCTAACCTAACCTAACCTAACCTAACCTAACCTAACCTAACCTAACCTAACCTAACCTAACCTAACCTAACCTAACCTAACCTAACCTAACCTAACCTAACCTAACCTAACCTAACCTAACCTAACCTAACCTAACCTAACCTAACCTAACCTAACCTAACCTAACCTAACCTAACCTAACCTAACCTAACCTAACCTAACCTAACCTAACCTAACCTAACCTAACCTAACCTAACTAACCTAACCTAACCTAACCTAACCTAACCTAACCTAACCTAACCTAACCTAACCTAACCTAACCTAACCTAACCTAACCTAACCTAACCTAACCTAACCTAACCTAACCTAACCTAACCTAACCTAACCTAACCTAACCTAACCTAACCTAACCTAACCTAACCTAACCTAACCTAACCTAACCTAACCTAACCTAACCTAACCTAACCTAACCTAACCTAACCTAACCTAACCTAACCTAACCTAACCTAACCTAACCTAACCTAACCTAACCTAACCTAACCTAACCTAACCTAACCTAACCTAACCTAACCTAACCTAACCTAACCTAACCTAACCTAACCTAACCTAACCTAACCTAACCTAACCTAACCTAACCTAACCTAACCTAACCTAACCTAACCTAACCTAACCTAACCTAACCTAACCTAACCTAACCTAACCTAACCTAACCTAACCTAACCTAACCTAACCTAACCTAACCTAACCTAACCTAACCTAACCTAACCTAACCTAACCTAACCTAACCTAACCTAACCTAACCTAACCTAACCTAACCTAACCTAACCTAACCTAACCTAACCTAACCTAACCTAACCTAACCTAACCTAACCTAACCTAACCTAACCTAACCTAACCTAACCTAACCTAACCTAACCTAACCTAACCTAACCTAACCTAACCTAACCTAACCTAACCTAACCTAACCTAACCTAACCTAACCTAACCTAACCTAACCTAACCTAACCTAACCTAACCTAACCTAACCTAACCTAACCTAACCTAACCTAACCTAACCTAACCTAACCTAACCTAACCTAACCTAACCTAACCTAACCTAACCTAACCTAACCTAACCTAACCTAACCTAACCTAACCTAACCTAACCTAACCTAACCTAACCTAACCTAACCTAACCTAACCTAACCTAACCTAACCTAACCTAACCTAACCTAACCTAACCTAACCTAACCTAACCTAACCTAACCTAACCTAACCTAACCTAACCTAACCTAACCTAACCTAACCTAACCTAACCTAACCTAACCTAACCTAACCTAACCTAACCTAACCTAACCTAACCTAACCTAACCTAACCTAACCTAACCTAACCTAACCTAACCTAACCTAACCTAACCTAACCTAACCTAACCTAACCTAACCTAACCTAACCTAACCTAACCTAACCTAACCTAACCTAACCTAACCTAACCTAACCTAACCTAACCTAACCTAACCTAACCTAACCTAACCTAACCTAACCTAACCTAACCTAACCTAACCTAACCTAACCTAACCTAACCTAACCTAACCTAACCTAACCTAACCTAACCTAACCTAACCTAACCTAACCTAACCTAACCTAACCTAACCTAACCTAACCTAACCTAACCTAACCTAACCTAACCTAACCTAACCTAACCTAACCTAACCTAACCTAACCTAACCTAACCTAACCTAACCTAACCTAACCTAACCTAACCTAACCTAACCTAACCTAACCTAACCTAACCTAACCTAACCTAACCTAACCTAACCTAACCTAACCTAACCTAACCTAACCTAACCTAACCTAACCTAACCTAACCTAACCTAACCTAACCTAACCTAACCTAACCTAACCTAACCTAACCTAACCTAACCTAACCTAACCTAACCTAACCTAACCTAACCTAACCTAACCTAACCTAACCTAACCTAACCTAACCTAACCTAACCTAACCTAACCTAACCTAACCTAACCTAACCTAACCTAACCTAACCTAACCTAACCTAACCTAACCTAACCTAACCTAACCTAACCTAACCTAACCTAACCTAACCTAACCTAACCTAACCTAACCTAACCTAACCTAACCTAACCTAACCTAACCTAACCTAACCTAACCTAACCTAACCTAACCTAACCTAACCTAACCTAACCTAACCTAACCTAACCTAACCTAACCTAACCTAACCTAACCTAACCTAACCTAACCTAACCTAACCTAACCTAACCTAACCTAACCTAACCTAACCTAACCTAACCTAACCTAACCTAACCTAACCTAACCTAACCTAACCTAACCTAACCTAACCTAACCTAACCGATATACCATCTAGAGTCAAGGACTACCCTCAGATGAGAAAAGATATCAAGATCTTCCTGGAGACGCAGTCAGACAAAAGCCTGCGGATCCTCTTTGAGCTCAGTAAACGGGTGAAGGTCCTGGAAACCGCGCCCAAAACGGTCCCGCCCACAAAGGCCAACACCACGCCAACATCCCCCAGACTATCGGAGGGAGTCCTAGAAAGGCTGGAGAAAGTGGAGAACAACATCAACGCACGGCTGAAGGATCTGGAGGAGAAAGTGGGAAAAGGCTTCGCGGACATGGCCGTGTACAATGACGAGGGCGGTGCCGACATCATCGACAAGGTCGTCGACAGCGTCGACTTGGTCAGCGCCAAGATCGACGTAGTCCAAGAGAACATCAGCCGCGCGATAGACGGGGTTAACGTCGTAGGTCGCGCGGCGGTTGTTCTCGAGGAAAAAATCGGTGACGTTGCCGGTGATGTCGCCACCAGCTCGGAAAAAATACAGAGGGCCATAAGGGAAGTGGCATGCGAGCCAAAAACTGACTCGCAGACATATGCCACCGTCACGGCAGCCAGACCCGGGCATCGACCGGCTCTTTATTCGGTGGCGGTCACCTCAGAAGGCATGGAACATGCTGACGGGGTGCTCGCTATGGTGAAGGAGGCGGTCGATGCAAGGGGAACTGGCCTAAAGATCAATAAAGTCCGGAAGGCGAAGAACCAGACAGTCATACTGGGATGTGACACAGAGGCAGAGCTTAAAAGAGTGAAGGACAGGATCGAGAGCCGAGGTAAAGGGTTAGTAGTAGCGCCCATGAAAAACAAAAACCCGCTCGTCGTCCTAAAAGATGTCTTTTTGGACAGTAACGACGACGAAATGGTAAAGGCGCTCTACTCCCAGAACCAAGATATCTTTAGGGACTTAGACCAAGAGGAGGAAGAAATAGCCATAAAATATAAGAAGAGGACAAGGAACCCCAAGACAGCGCATGTGGTCGTCCAGGTCAGTCCAAAAATATGGCAGAGGATGACGGAGGCTGGGGCTCTCTACCTGGACCTGCAAAGGGTAAGGGTGGAAGATCAGTCGCCGCTCATCCAATGTACGAAGTGCCTAGCATTTGGACACGGCCGGAAATTTTGCACGGAGAGTGTGGACAGATGCAGTCACTGCGGAGGACCGCATCTACGCGAAAAATGCGTGGAGTTCGTTGCGGGTACGGAACCGCAGTGCTGCAACTGCTCACACTCGAAGCTTCAGAGGACTGATCACAACGCCTTCAGCGTGGAGTGCCCGGTCCGCAAGAAATGGGACTACCTGGCTCGGACGACAACGGCATACGCCTAGACTGCTCCCTAAGGTACACATAACACACACAACACACATAGTAACACACAGAACACACACTGGAACACACCAAGACAATAACACAAATCGGAAGTACATTGAAATAGATAATAACTACGAAAAGAACATACACATGGAAACCGAAATACAAAAACAAACACAGATATATAAGATATATAATGAATATATACAAGTATATCAAAACACACACACAACACAAAACACACACAAAAAACAAACACAGATATATAAAATATATAATCGATATATACAAGTATATCAAAACACACACACAATACAAAACACACACTCTCAACAACCCTTGAAAAGTTTGAATACAAAAGATCCCAGAATAAGAAATGTCAATAAATATGTATAAACTAAGTATATATTATATTATTGCCAAAACAATAAGATGAATAAATAAATGCAACAAAGCGAAAGGAAGTCACACAAATCCTTAGAAATGTCCAAACCTATTATGTCCAAAGTCCAAACCATACCTATGTCCATAAATCTAAAATGGATAAAGAAAAATGTGTTATAAAAAACGAAGTACATGTTAGAAAATAAGAGTATAAGTTAAAATACTATGTTAGAAAGTATGTATTAGAATAAACCTGTTATTGTATAG